>VZTE01004350.1:5851140-5869502 GCA_013397775.1 Eulacestoma nigropectus | reverse complement strand
GGGCGGGCGGAGCGAGGGGCCGGGGGGCTCGGCCGGCCGGGGCCGCGCCGCGGGCAGCATGACCGGGCTGTGCCTCTCCTGCCTGCTCTGGGTACGGCCCGCACCGGGGGGCACCGGGGGGAGCAGGACAGCAGCGCGGCGGGGTCCCGGCGCCGGGGTCGCGGAGCGGGGCTGGGCCCGGGAGCGGGCGGTGGATGGGACTGGATGCGAGGGGACCGGGACGGAGCGCGGGCGGTTGCACCGNGGACCGGTACCAGGACCGGCTCTGGGGGAACCGGGACAGAGCGGAGACCGGCAGGGACGGCCGGACATCGGGGTGGGGCTTGGGGGGACCGGACCGGGAGGGGGGCCGGGAGGCGCCCCGGGGACTGTGGGGAGCGGAGCGGGATCCAGCTCGAGAGAGAAGTGGCGGTGGGCAGCGGGCTGGGGGGTGCACGAAGAGGGGACTGGGTTGGGATGCGGGACAGGGACACTGGGCTGTGGGAGGGTCTGTGGAAGGGTTGTGGGGTTGGGAAGGGTGGGAGGCTGATCCCCCACGACGCCCAGCCTGCGTCACTGGCCGGGGGCTTCACCATTCCTTGGGGCAGAGGCTCTGCTACTCCACTGAAGGGGAGGGAAACTCAGAAAACTGGGGGTATCCAGTTAGTTGTTGGGGTTTGGGACTCTGCATCCTCCCCAGTCACCAAACTGGGTCTTGGGGCCCAGCGGATTGCAAAACTCTGGGTGGACCTGAGCCTACAAAACTGCAGCCAGGTGTCCCGGTGCCCTCCACCCACCCTGGCTTTGCAGCCTCAGGGGAACTGAGTGTCACAGGTTCCCCCCCCACCACTGCACTCTCTGCAGTGCTGGGCAATGAACCCAGGTCTCCCAGCTCTTGAATAATTTGGCATCTCTGTCTGGTGCCTCTTCCAGCCCAGGACACCTGGGTCCCCTTCCAGCCTCCTTGGGTCTGCGTGTTGGGGGGCGCATGGCTAGGGATGCCTTTGCACCCCTGCCCCTGCACCGTGTGGGTGCTGGTCCCTGGGGGTGGGTACCCACGGGAGGGTATCCAAGTGACATGCCCAAGAAGCCCTCCAGCCCACACCCCTGCATCCCCCCAACAGTTCCCAGCCTTGGGGGCAGGGAGGCTAACTGGGATCCTGCCAGTATGGAGCTGAGACTGGGTTGTTTTGTGGGATGGGCTGTTTCCCTGGCTGGCAGAGTGGCACTGGGTGGGCAGAGTGCCCCTCCAGCAGAAGGGGGCTGGGGGGCATAAAGCTGGGTGCTGGGTTGGTCTCCCTCAGGCACAGTGATGGTGTTGGCAATGAGACAAGCAGAAGGGACTCTAGGGGGGTGGGAATCAAAGGACCAGCTCTTTCACTAGTGAGGATAATTGCTGTTAATGAAGCCATGGAGGCCAGGGCAGGGTGGGGTGTGTGTGCATGGGAGATGTGTCGGCATCCCTGGGCATCCCAAGGGGTCCCTGGGAGCGGGGGGCAAGGCCTCTTCCCGGGGCACCCTGCAGCACTGATGCTGCTTTGCATATGCAAAGGAGCTCATGGCATCAATTAGGTCTCGCTGTCACCCAGCAACTGCAGCGTGGGAGCCCCTGTCCTGGGGGAGCTTTTCCCACGGCTGCTGGGTGGGTGACGACACGCCAGAGCACACACACGTGTGTGAGTGTGCATGTGTACACACCGACCCGGGAGGGTGGCACCAGCTCTGGGGGCTGCCAAGGGACCACCCGCAAGTGGCCCTGTGGGAGCAGGTGCCCAGGGAAGAGGGGCTTGCACGCACACGAACAAACCCGTGTGAGTGTGCGCGTGATGGCGCATGGACCTGCGTATGGGAACAATGTGCCCATGCCTCTGCTGCCGCTGTGGCCGGTGGGGACACGGATGCCTGCAGGTGTGCACGTGCACACAGTGCCACGACACAGGCACCGCGTGTTGCACGCGCAGCACCCTCACAGCCCCGGGGGTGCTCGCACACACACGGGTGTGCAGTGCACACGCACGGCCCATCTCACGTCTGTGTGTGCACTGGGGAAACTGAGGCAGAGAGTTTTGTGGGGAGGTACCCAGCACCCCAACATTTTGGCACCATCCCTTTTGGCTCTGGTGCAGCGGGCTGGAGGAGAGCGGGGCGCCAAGGCAAGGGGGGGCCACCAGGCCTCTGCTTAATCTCATTAGTCTTGGCATGAAAAGGCGGATTTACAGGGGCTCACGTCTTCATCTGGCAGCGGGTGGGTGGGCAGGGCTGGCGTGCTGCCAGGGGTTGCCCCCCCGAAAACAGTTAGCTGGGGGTTCAGGAGGGGCACTGGCTGCCTGCAGCTGTGCCAAGACTCCTCCCTGTCCTCAACTCCCATATGTGAACACACACGCACATGCTTGCACAGGTTTGGATCCATCCTGCACTCAGTCACACTTGTGGCATCAGCTGCCCCTTGCTGTGGGCTGTGCCAGACAGGGTGGGCACGGCTGCTTACGCTCATGGGGCTCTGTGCCCCCTTTACACCTCTCCAAGAGACACCTCAGCACACGCTGCCTGGCATGTACCCCAAAACACAGCATGGCAATGAGACACCCCCAACGTGGGCACCCTTCGGGCAGCACCTGCACGTACCCGGGTGTGCACGTAGGTTTTTGTGCACATATCTTTATACTCACACACACACACATGCAAATACATCCCAGCATGGACACGCTTATCTGTGCGCATTCACACGTGCTCATGTGCACGCGAGTTTGCACACACACACACACACGTGCATTCAAGCATCTTCACCCCCTGTGTCTGTGGGCATACACAGTTGTGCCCCCACACACGTGCTCACAGGGACGCTTGTGCACGGGCACGTATTCACAGGGATGCACGGAGATGTACCGACACGCAGGGAGGCACGAGTGTTCACACACACACACACATCTGCACACATGCATGTGCTCACACATACACACACATCTGCACACACATGTATATGTTCACACACACACACATCTGCACACACATGCATGTGTTCACACACACACGTCTGCACACACATGCATGTGCTCACAAACACACACACCTGTACACATGTATGTGCTCACACGCATCCATGCACACACCTGCACACATGTATGTGCTCACACGCATCCATGCACACACCTGTGCACACACATTTATGCGCACACATGTATATGTTCACACACACACATCTGCACACACATGTATATGTTCACACACACGTCTGCACACACATGCATGTGCTCACAAACACACACACCTGCACACATGCATGTGCTCACACATACACACACATCTGCACACACATGTATGTGTTCACGTACACACACACATCTGCACACAGATGTATGTGTTCTCACACACACACACATCTGCACACACGTGTATATGTTCACACACGTCTGCACACACATGTATATGTTCACACACACACACATCTGCACACATGTATGTGCTCACACGCATCCATGCACACACCTGTGCACACACATTTATGCGCACACATGCACGCACACACGTGCACACACACCCACACTGCACACACAGACACACACACGTGCATGGACACACACGTGCACATAAATGCACGTCTGTGCACAAGCACAGGCACATGTGCGTGCACACGCACGGTAGGTGCATACACGCTTCTATGTGCGCACACACACACACGTACACACACGTACTCACACACAAGTGTATGTGAGCACACACACACACAGAGTACACGGGCACGCACCGCCAGGGGGCGGCAGAGACTATTTAAAGGGGTCGAGACAGTGCCCTCTCCCCCCTTCCCCGTACCCCCTATCTCCTACCCCGTACCCCCTATCCCCTCCCCTGTACCCCGGATCCTGTAGCCCATACCCTGTACCTCGGCTGCAGAGGGCACAGCCGCAGGTGAAAGGGTGCGGGGGGCGTGGGTGGAGGATGAACTGACACCCAGGGGAAACAGGCAGGTCAGGGCTGAGTGTCTGGGTCTTGGTGCCACCTCGTTCCCGCTGATGAAGCCCCATGTTCCTCCCAGCCCCAGGACCTGGAGGCCCCTCCGGCACACACCTTCAAGATGACGAGCTTCAAGAAGGTGAAAGCGTGCGGGATCTGCCGGCAGGCCATCACGCGCCAGGGCAGCACCTGCCGAGGTGAGCTGGGGCCGTGGGCATGCGTGTGCATGGGGACATGCCAGGGAGGTCAGGACATCGGGGATGTGTGCGTATGCCTGCATGCATGAGGATATGAAGGTGGGAACATGTGCCTGCGCCAATCTGTGCACACACAGGTGTGCCCGTGTGTTAGAGGGAGAGCTGTGGCTGTGAGAGAGTATGTGCGGTGCCTTTGTGGGTGGGAAAGTTGCTGGGAGGCGAGGGTGGCCCACGGAGGCACTTAGGTGTCATGCATGTGTGTGGCCATGTGTCAGCTTCACCCCTATGCAGTGAGCGTGCAGTGGCCACCACATGTGTGCACATGGGTGCGGGTATGTGCGCACACATGGGTGCGGGTATGTGCGCACACATGGGTGCTCACGCCCTGAGCTGTGCTTGCTGCTCGTGGCACCCAGTGGGTCACAGGCGGGGCCGCGAGCCCTCGCACGTGTGTGATGTCGCTGAGCCCCGTGCGAGGGGCGGACAGAGGAAACGGGAACAATGAGGCTTCCTGTGCTACAGGAAACAGGCCCAAGGGGAACAGCGACTGGGGTGCGGCCGTGGCCTGGGCCAGGCTGCATGGGACCCTTGTGTCCCCTGGGGATGGGACATGTGTCTTTGCAGGGCTGCCCAGGCAGAGCAGTGGTGCCCTGTGTAAGTGCGTGTCCCCAGCAGTGGCAAACGCCTGCACTGCCCATGTGCACGTGCCCTCCGTGGGAGTGCGGGTGAAAGTGTACAACAGCAGTGCACGGGAAGGAGGGAGGGAGCACGGGCACTGGCAGCATCCCTGTGGTGCTCCCAGCCATTCCAGCATCCATGTGAGGCCCCGTGAGACCCGTCCGTGCATGGCCTCCCTTCACGCTGTTCACCCTGGGCACTGGGGCTCGCACGCGTGCACACTCACTGGCACATTGGCACCATGTGTGCCCCAGAGCCACATTTTGTGTGCCTGCTGCTGTGCTGTGCTGGTGCCACCCGGAATGTGTGCGCAGCGCTGTGAGGTGTGGGCGTCCCTGCACGCATGTGCACGTCCTGGCAGCCAGTGCCCAGTGCCAAGGTGCTCTATGCCTGCAGTGTCAGGTGCCTCCTGCCCTCATGTGGGGTGCCCGCAGACTGCCCCCCAGCACTGCTCCCCCTCCTGCCTCCACTAACCCTCTCTCCCCTCTGTGTCCCACAGGCTGCAAGCTCTCCTGCCACACCAAGTGCCAGGCCAAGGTAAGGCCAGTGCCCTCAGATGTGCCCAACCTGCCTGGGAGCGCTGGGGACTCAGACGGGGAATGCCATGGTCCATGCCAGCTGACCCCACTGGATGGGCACCCGGATGGGCTGGTGGCTCTGGGCTGGTCATGGTGGTACTGGTGTCACTGCTGGGTGAGGCTGACAGTGCCATCCTGCTGCCTCGTCCCTGACAGCACATGCTTGTCTGTGTACGAGGCTGGGTTTTGGGGTGCAGCCCTTCTCAGAGAGGACCAGCAGGCATCTGTGCCCCAGTGCCTGGAGCGGGGTGCCCTTTGCCAGGGTGAGTGCTGCTGCACGTGGGTGCCATGCGCCGCGGCCGAGCGCTGCCAGCTGCATGCACACAGGCTGAGCACCTCTGCCGATGCCCAGCCGGGGGCGGATCTTGCTGGCAGGAGACAGTGGAGCTGAGGATGCCCGGTGGTGTCTGTCTATCCAGCTGCTGCACCGGCAGAGGGGGACCCTACAGCAATGCAGGTTCTCCGAGGAGCTGGAGGTGGGCACGGTGCCCACCACTGCGCTGCTGGGGCAGGGGAGGCTTTGTGTTCTCAATCCCTGGGGAGGCATGTGTGCCAGCTGTCTCTGGGGCTGGCATCCTGGGCGGGAAGAGGCTGGCATGCCTCAGGCAGACAGCGTAGGCTGGGACATGCCTGTTCCCGTGCCCATGCCTGTGCCCAGCTGGGCAGGGAGGGAGACGAAAGGGAGGGGTGCTGTGCCGGGGGCCGGGCACACGTTGGGCTTTGCAGGGTGCCACGGTATGGGTGGTGGTGCAGGGCAGGCGCTGGCAGCAGCCCTGGCACCGAGTCCTGGCTGGGCTTTTGGGGGAAGTGGGGGCCTTGGGGTACCCTGGGCCTTGAGCAGGCTGGGTGAAGGTGGCTGGGAGGCTTAGTGGAGCTGTGCCAGCCCCAGGACCCTGTGTCAACTCTGGGCCACCCTGGGACCCTGTGTCACCCCGGGCAGCCTGTGCCAAAGATGCCAGGAAGGCTGAGGCCAGAGAAGGTGGCCTTGCCGGGGTGCTGTGGGGAGAGCTGAGAGGGGCGGGCGGTGAGGGCATGCCCGCTGTACGGCATGCGGTGGCAGGGAGCATCTGCCAGTGGTTTCCAGGCAGGAGGGAGTGTCAGGAAGCGTGTGTCTCAGGGTGTGAACCCGGTGGGGATTCTCCGATGTCTGACAGGGAGTTGTACACCAAGAGGGGGTTCATACCGGGGTCCCAGCATCTGCATAGACTGTGCGCAGGGGCAGCCCGTGGCTCACTCTCTTGGCCGGCTGCATTTCATTAGCCTCCATCACCCTTCCCACGCTCGCTGGAAGCTGGAGCCCCCTCGGTGGGGCCAGCTAGCCGAGGGGTGTGCTGCTGCGGGGGAGCGTGCATGGGGCCAGGGCCAGGGGCCTTCCGCGGAGCTCCTTTGGGCCAGCGCCCAGGGAGGGGCTCCTCCGGTTGGGCAAATGGCCAGCTGACTCACACGCCGGCTTGTTATTGTGGGGTCTCTGGGGAGGGTGCGTGTGGGGAGGGGGCTTGGCATGGAGCAAAAATGGCCTCTTGTACACCTGAAGTCCCTCATGTTTAACCCCTGCACCTCCAGGATACTTTGGAGAGGGAAGATGGACTCACCCTCAAAGCGCTGACAGCTGCACCCCACAATGCTTCCTCTTCCTGCCCTGGATATGCTGCCAAGGTCCTGGTGTCCCCTGGCTCTGGTGTCTCCTGACCCTGAAGTCTGCCCCACCATGCTACTGGCAGCATCTTCTCCTTGGTCCCCATATTCACCCCCTGGGACTTGCTCCACCTCTTTGTTCTGCCCCCCAGCAGGGCCAGCTCCCAGCCAGCTGCATCCTTGCCCAGCCAGGGGAAAGCCTCCACTTACAAACCTCAAATGGACTGGGCATAGAGGAGGGGGGAGAGATGGGGTTGTGGGTGAGGTGTAAAGACTTGTACTGCTGGTAATCAGTGTGGGGTGCCAGGGGGTACCATAGGTGTGATGGGGATATAGGGAGGGGGGCACTGGAGTGTATGTGGGGATACCTGGGAGCTTTTGGGGTGCTGGTGAGTGCCACCTCCATGAGAAGGCAGTGAGCAGGCAGAGCTGTAGCAGGGAGGGCAGGACCTGTGCCCTGGCAGTGACCTGCACCCCTCAGGTTTCCATCCTGCCCGCAAGACAGTGAGGGAACAGTGGTGGAACCCACTGCCCTGTGGTGCCAGTGATGCCGGTGGGATGCCCTGTGCCCGTGGGTGGCTGTGGAGGGGCCAGGGCAGCTGCACACACATCAGCGGGGAAGCACAACACTGTTCCCATGCCCATGTAAGGCCCTTCTTGCGCCCTGTGCCTCCGCTCAGGGATTTTTCCTTGCTTAGCAAACCTCCCTCCCTCTTTCCAAGAGGGATGGTTGGATGGATGGACACTGGTATGTATGTGACACACACAGCCTGACCCCTCCCTCCTTCCCTGCACCAAAACTGCCTGCCCAAAGCTGCAGGGGTGTATCTTCCTTTGAAAAGTGGGGAAACTGAGTCACAGAGCCCTGCCTGGGGCCAGCAGGAGGCAGGGAACGTGGTGTGGGGTGTGGTACTTCTGTGGCTGTGTTCAGGCGTGGGTGAGCCTGTGTGTTGGCACGTGCCAGTAGTCGCACAGCCAAGATCTGGTGGTGACACTGCTCTCCTGACCGAGGATGCTCCGAGCAGTGGGGCCATGCAGGCATGTCCCAAATCAAGGGATATCCTGGGAGTGTCCCCGTCCCCTGGGATGCCTTCACTCTGTCTGTGGCTGGATTTTGCCATGATGCTGGTTGGAGAGGCTGAGAAAAGATGGGGGACGATGCTGTTTCCTGTAGCGGGAGCTGGCCCCGTGACGGACGGTTTGGCTGGGGGACAGGGAGCGCTGTGGTGTTTGGCTGCCGAATCGGCTGGCGATTGCTGGTGCTTGGTTCTGGGAAATGGCGCCTGTGCCAGCCCCTGGGCCTGGCAAGGCTCCAGCCTGCCCTGCTCACCCCTGCCACACAGGGGCCCACTGGTGCTGGGGGAGTGGGGGTGCTGGGCTGTGTCAAGAAGGGAAACTGAGGCGCATCACATAGCATGGGGCCAAGGGGTCCAGAGGTTGTCCCCCAGTGTCTCTTCCTGGGGAGCTGAAAGTGCGCATCGGAGCCATGCCAGGCCACTGGGCCACGTGTGCGTGTGCGTGTGTGCTGTGTGTGTGAACACGTGTGTGCGAGTGCATGACCCTGTGTGCTCACAGACGCGTGCACGAGTGCATGCGCTGCAGGGAAACGCACGTGTGTGCAAGAACATCCATCTGTGTGCACGAGCACGCTCGCACACAGGCGGGTGGTCACACGCATGTGCTCCCAGTTCACTGTCATCCATCCCCGCTGGCCTCGTGCCAGGCCTGGGTTGTTTTTCAAGTGCCCCCTGCGATGGGACTCCGGGGGGGCAGGTTTGTCCATCATTAAACCGGGGGCTGGAGCAGAGCCAGGGCCGGGCAGCGAGGCATGTCCTGGCCAGAGCAATCGCTCCCAGTGCCCACGGCGTTGACGGGCCCTTGGTGGTGGAGGAACGCTGTAGGACCCATGGCAGGGTGTGTGGTGGTGGTGGTGGTGGTGAAGGGGATGTGCCACCCCTCAGGTGGTGCTGGGGATACCCCCTGCACATAAAGCAGGTCAGAACTAGGAAGGGAAACTGAGGCAAGGAGCGGTTGGCCACTTCTGGGCAGGCTTTACTCCTGGTGATCGGCACCCTGCAGCCGTGCCATGGCCAGGGGCCCAGGCAGTGTGGGCGGCATGGCCAGGCAGTGTATTGCAGGTTCCCGGTGACTGTGCCAGGCATAGGGGCTGCAAGGCGGGGACATCCATGTCCTAGCTGTGGCAGGCTCTTGCTATGGGACTTGTGGCTGTCCGGTCCCTGCTCCCTACCCCAGCCACTCTGTCTCCTCCCGGTGCTGTTGAGGGGATGACGTACCGGTCACATGGGAGTTGCCCGTCAGGTCCCTGTCCCCAATGCCCCTGTTCAAAGCCACCCCCCAGGGCTTTGGCACAGGTGATTAGCAACACCCCTGGTCTCCACAGCAGAGTGGGTGGGGCGGGGGAGGAAGGAATAGTGCAGGAATATGTCCTTGACCCTGGCATGGGCCCAGCTGGGGTGGAGGGGGGGGCTGTGAGGCTCAGCCCTGCCCCAGTGCTGTGCCAGGTCGTGTTTGTGCAGCAGGTCCTGGAGGGGGTTTTGTTTTTTTTTTCCCCTGCCTCTTTCCTTTTTCCCCTTCTTTACGTCACTGCCCAAATATTCGGCCTCTCAGCTCCAGTGGGGGGCCGGCTCGGCTTCTTGGAGGACTTGGGGCCCTCCTCTGTACCCTCGAGGTGCTGCACAGAGAGGGTGGGCAGGGGAGAGGGGATGCTGAGGCTGACCATGCTCGCCGCACTGGTGAGCACTGGCCAGGATGGGCCTGGGAGGTGTCAGATGAGGCGGCGGGGACCACCAGCCTCCCTCCTTGACAGCTCCCAGGGCTGCATCCATCTTCCCAGAGCCCTGCTGTGGTGGGAAGCAGGGTCCACGCCTGCCTCGTTTCCCACTGATTTTCTCCCTTCCCAAACCATTTTGCATCCCCCATGGCCACCCCTCCTGAGACCTGCCTTGGGAAGGGTGCTGGGTCCCTGGGGACTCCGAGGACCCTCCAAGAGGTGGTACTGGTCCCAAAACAGCTGAAAGGTCTGGCTCAAGAGGGGCTCTACAGACCCTGCACTGGGGGTTATCTCCTGTGTGCTTTCATCTCTGGAGATGAACCGCACCTGGGTACCTGGTCCCCAGGTCCCCTTTCTTCCACTGACATCTGGGGTAATGATGCTCAAGGGTGTTTGTTTTGGGTCACAGAGGAGCTGTTTCATGTGAGGGGTGGTTTGGCTGGGGGGGCTGGGAGTCACTGGAGCCACTTTGCAGAGCACTGGACTTGCTCCCACTGGCACTTTGACCCTATGGCTCCGGGAGATACTTTGGCAGCTGTAGTTCAAGGATGTTGTCAGGACTTCTCTGGCTGTGTCCTGTGAAAGGGACACGTCATGTTCCCAGGGGACAGTTCCTGTCACTGCCCCGGGGACCAGGACAGGGACATGCTATCAGTGCCCTTCACTCACCCACTCATTTCCATCCCATTCGGTTGCTGATACTTTCCCATTTGGCTCCTGCTCTTCCTCTGCTGATGTTTCCCAGGACCTGGGAGCCATCCTGTGGCCTCCTTCTGAGGAGTTTGGGCTCTGGGGCCTGTACAGGGGTCTGTGTTGGAGCTGAGCTGGGGTCCACGCTGTGCTCCACTGGTGCAGGATGTTCCTTGCCCCTCCATCCTTGTTGCAGCACTGCCATCTTTTTGGGATGACTGGTTTTTGTGGACTGTGGTGATGGTGGGACTTGTTTAGGGATGTCAATGGATCCTGGCCATGGGGTTTTGTCCCTAGAGTGGTGGCTGTTGGGATCTGACCCTGTGCTGTTGGGTGCTGGGGACGGCAGAGGAGCTGGCTGGTGCTTGCTTGGGAGGGGGGTGAGGAGATGCTCTCCAGACATGTTTGGCTCTGGCGCTTTGTCCTTGCTAGCAGGAAGGGTCCACAGTGCCTTTTGGTGCTCCCATCCCATGCCACTGTTGGGTTGCTGTGGAAACTGAGGCATGGAGGGGCTGGGAAAGATCTCCTGGAACTGGAGTGTACTCAGAGGGGTGGTGTCCCCTAGGGGAACTTGGACGAGGGCAAAGGGAGAACCCCTTACCATAGACCCCTCCCTGGTGACTTCTGAGGGGATGGTGAAGTTGGAGGGGTGTTGGGGTCCTGCACTGCTCCAGCAGAGCCATTCCAGCCTTTTGGCTGAGCCCACGGCTTCAGGACGGAAATGCAAACAGGAACGGGGAGGCGTTGGGTGAGAAAATGTCAACAGTGCTGGGCCGGGCGCCTGGCTCGCCGCCTCCCTGGCCAGCTCGCCACTCTCTGGGCCGCTGCTGGTGGGCTTCCCCTCTTTGCTGCGGGGTCTCCTGGCACTGAGCACTTGCTTGTACAGCAGGGCTGGGGCTGGGTTGCCCCAGGGGCAGCCAGGGAGACCAGGACTCCATCCATCCACATGCAGACCCCCGAGGAGGAGGAGGAAGGAGGAGGAAGGGAGACGGGAGGAAGGCCAGGGGGATGCTGGGCACACTCCAGGTTTGGGACAGGCAAGGGGGGACTGGCATGACTCCACATGCTGAGAGACAGACGGGGCTTTTCCAGCATTTTGGCTTTGATTTCTAGTTGAGAGGCGGGCTGATAAATCTTCACATCCTCCCCAGCACTGGGGGCGTGGGACACCCAAGGACCGACCATTAGTTGGCCGCTTGGTCCCGCATATGGCAGGGGGGCACCAAGCTGTGCCAGGGGGTGCCAGGCAGGCCCCAAGCAGGGCCCCACACACCGGTCCCTGCCACCCCCCCGCCAAGGGCACAGGGACGCCGGTGGCGTCACGCGGGGCGATAAGGCCCCGACCCCGCTGCACCCCGCTGCCCGCCGCGGCCCCTCGGCACCGGCTGCGGGGAGCTTTGAACGGGGAGGTGGTGGAGGTGTGTGTGGGGGGGTAGTTTTTTTTTTTGGGGAGGGGGGTCTGCCCACCTGCCGGCACCCCTATCCCAGGGCCAGCTGCTCGAGTCAGGCTCCCGGTTGCCTTTAAGGGCGTTTTTGGGGGAGGCGAGGGGAGCGGAGCGGGGCCGGACTTGGAGCGCGCCGTGCAGCTGGGGAGAGGGAAGAGAAGAAAGAGGGAGAAGAAGCGAGAGAAGGGAGGGGAGCGGTGGAAAAAGCCGACCGGGACCCCACTCCTCCCCAGGGCCGGGGCCGGCGCCCCCGGGGTCCCCAGCCCCCGGCCGCCCCGGGGGTGCGGAGGGGAGCGGGGAGCCGGCGGGACCTCCCTGCGCCCCTCCATCGCCGGGGTCCCGCTTGTGGGGAGCGAAACCCTTCGGCTCTCCCCCTCCTTCCCTCCCCTCCCTCCTCCCTCCCTCCTTCCTTCCTTCCTTCTCCAGGCTTGGCCCGGGGAGGGAGGGGGGCTCTGCCTGCAGTCTGCCTTCACGCCTGCCCGCCCGGGCGACGCCGGGCTCCCGCCTGCCCCCCGCGGCCCCTCCGGCCGCCCCCCGCGCCCCCCGGGCCAGGTGAGGCTGCGGTGCCGTCCCTCTCGGATGTAGGCAGGCGAGACCCCGGATGGATTTCGGGAGCGTCATGAACCAGGTACGGGCGGGCGGTGAGGGCACAGGGGTCCCCAGGCCCCCCGGGACGGGGGGGTGCAGGAGGGGGTGTCATCTCTCCCGGGGGCGGGGGCCACGCGTGATGTCCGAGCGGTGATGGGGTGGTGCGTGGATGGGGGGTGCCGCCCCCCCCGTGTTGGGGAGGGGTCCGCAGTTGTCGGTCACCAGAGGGGGTCTCGGGGTGCGGGGGGGCTCGAAGAGGGCGATGTGGTGCTCGCAGGGAGGAGGACTTGGGCAGGGGGTGAGGGCCGGTTTGCTGCCGGCTGAGACCTGTGAGCGGCTCCGGGGGCCATGCCCCCCGTGCCCCTCTCGCCGCCTCGCCGAGGCCGGTGACTCTCGGGGTGCCCTGGAGGGGGACACACAGGCGCTGGGGTTTGCGTTCCCCCCCCCCTCCGAAGTGCGTAGGGACACGTCCCCATGGAGCGAGGACTGCGCGGGAAAGCGGGGTCCGCCCCCGCCACCCCGCTCCCGCCCCGCAGCCGGGGGGGCGATGCCGGGCGCCTGTCACCCCCGCGGGGGGGACACGGTGGGGGGCTGCCCCTGGGCCGGGACACCCTGGCAGCCCACGGGTTAACCCCCCTCCCCGGCGGGGCCGTCAATGGTTAAACTCCGGGTTAATGAGTGGCGAGGCAGCCCCGGCGGGTGCCAGCCCCCCCCGCCGCCCCCCCGGGCAGGGATCCCCGGCCCCTCGGCGCCGCCGGGCCCGCAGAGGGTTAACTCCGTCAGGGCAGGTCCCGGCGCAGATGTTTTTGGGCTGTGCTTCTGGGAGAGGAAACGGCCGAGCGAGGGAGGCATCAGCCCGCTTGGGTTTAAGGGGAAAACAAGGAAAAAAAGAGAAGTGCTCCGTTCCCGGGCGCCTGAGCCCGCTCGGCGCTGGTGCGGGACCGGTGGCCCCAGTGTGTGAGCTGGGGGACAGCTGGCAGGGACAGTGGGGTGACAGTGGCTGCGCCCCCTGGGTGCTCATGGCGCTTGAGTCTGGGGGTTCCGGGGGGCAACCAAGCAGGCACCTCTTGTCCCTACAGCGTGTTGGCACTGGGAGGACAACGTGTGTCCTGTCTGGAGTCTGAAGCCACCCCCAGGGAAAGTGGACCGGTAGAAAACGAGCCTCCAGCTCTCACCCTCTCTAATGAAGCCACTTTTTTAGTGATCCTGCTGGCCGCGAGCGGGGTGCTGGGCCTTGGAGCTGTGCTCCCCCAGCCCCCCTTTTGGGGTCCCGAATTGGGGGGGTCCATTTTCCCCTGCCCTTGGCCACCCTCCTTCCTGCTTTGCCACTGTCTGGTTCCTGGTCTTGTGCAGGGTATCTCTGGGGTATCCAGTCACAGTGCCAGCAGTCCCTGATCAGCATTGGAGCTTCCCTGATGGGTTTTGGGACAGAATAGAGAAGAGCAGTCCCACAGCACAGCTCCTGGTTAGTGGGAATTACGTTTGTCTCCACTTCTCCCTCCTATTCCCTCATGTCCTCAAAACTGCAGACAGGGGGACACCAGTTTTGGAGGTGCTGCTCAGCACTTCAGTTTCACTGCAGTGTTTTCAGCTCTGTCCTGCAGGGTGAGGACACAGCACTGACTCCAGTCTCCATCTGCCTTGGGCCTTTCCCTCACAAGTAGAGCCCCTGGGCTCAGTACTGGGGGGCTAAAACCCCTTGGGGCAGCTAGGGCTTATTTTGGCACCTTAACCACCCCTCGAGGTGGGTCCCAGACCGATGGGCACTGTCAGGTGCCCCTGATGCTGGGAGGCAGCCCAAAGTGTGCAGCGGGGTCTGAGTGCACAGAAGGGGGTTTGCCTGATGCTCCACCAGAGGAGATCTGTGGGAAGATCCCGCACTGGGCTCGGGGTGGGACACAGACTGCTGACAGGCTGGTGTGCTGACCAGTCCCACAGGAGTGCCCGTGCTCCAGCCAGTCCCATGTCAGAGTCCTTTTGTTGATCAGTCCCATGTAAGAATCCATGTGCTGGCCAATGCTGTGTGGGAATCACTGCTCTGACCAATCCTGCATGAGAATCAGTGCTCTGACCAATCATCTGTCCAAATCCATGGGTTGCCCAGTCCTCTGGGACAGCCTGTGGAGTGATTAATCCCATGTCAGAATCCGTGTGCTGGCCAATCCTGTGTGAGAATCCATGCGTTTACTAATCTCAGGTTAGAATCCATGCACAGACCAACCCCCAGATGAGAATCCAGTTGCTGCCCAATCCCATGTAAGAATCCACGCATTAACCAATCCAATGTAAGACCCCGTTCATGGAGCAGTCCTGGTGAAACCCCCTGCAGCAGAGTCTGTCCCAGCCGATCCTGGTGTGCCTCTGTTCCCGGCCTATTCCCAGTGCGGGAGCTGCTCCCTGGCCAATCCTGGTGTCTGGTTTGGCTCTGGGGAGTTGGTGAGAGGATAGGGGGATCCTGGTACTTTTTCTTGGGGAAGGCTGGTGCAGAGGGGGGCAGTGACCCCATGCTCTCCCTTAAGCTGGTTGTGGGGTTCCCTTGGGACTGGGCTGAGGGGTGTCCCCACAGTGGGGTGGCTGCACACGTGGGTGGTGCTGGTGGCAGAGCAGAGCAGGGCAGAGCAGGGCAGGGCTGGGCTGTGGGGCCAGAGCCAGGCAGGCGCGTGCTGGCCCGTGGGGCTGGATCCAGACCTGCTGCCTCCAGATGTTGCCTTTTTAGGCACTGGAGCACAGCACATCCCTGTCTGTGGCCAGCCCCGTGCCGAGCCAGCGCCTGCAAGCAAAGTAGGGACAGTCCCTGTCCTGGTCATGTGGAGGCATCTCTGTCCCCCTCCTGACCCCCAAAAACACCCTTCTCTCCCCAAACAGGGTCAGGGATGCTACCTTCTCTCCCTTCCCCTCATCTGCACTTGGCAGCACTAAGGCTGATTGCTCAAACCGCCCCAGAGCCGGGACCTGCCCTTATTTGGGTTGAAACCAGGGCTATTTTGGTGCAGCTGCCTCCATTGCAAGCCCTTGAAGATTCTCTGTACATTGTTTTTCCTGTCCTGTCCCATATCCCTGTGCCAGGGCTGCTGGCCAGGCCAGCTATGGGCTGCTGGGGACCATCACCCTCCCAGTGCGCCCTGTGTCCTGGGGTGTCTTGGGGTGCCAGTGGTGGCCCCCACAGCCACTGTGGGGTGGAATGGCTGGTGTCCCCTGTGGCATTTCATCCCTGATTTGCAGGGCTGTGTGTACCGGGTAACCTCTGTCCTGGTCCTGCTGCCGCCTTCCTGGCGGGGATGGGCCACAGGGCGGCTCCTCATCAACATACCAAGGGAGAGACAGAGGAGATAGCGTTTGTCCCAGCTTGGGGGACATCCCTGGATGGCTTTTTGCCCTGTGGTACCCTCCCTGGTGCCACAGGCAAATCTCTTGGCAAATGCAGGGGCGGGGCAGACTTGGTGGCCTCTGCCCTGGCATGGGTGCTGTCCAGGCATCCAGGCATGGAGGGGATGGCACAGGGACAGTCCCTGACCCAGCCGCAGGGTGGGCTGGGGATGCGTGGAGGGAAGTCTGGGAGCGGTGAGACCTCCGTGCCCCAGCATCAGCCCAGTCTGACTCACCCTGAGCCGCTGGCCAAGCCGCTCCCCTGCCCTTCGGCGCATCTGCCAGTTACTCCCACCCGATGGGAGAAGTCCCAAAAGCAGCACCCCAGGGTACTGGTGGGGGCAGAGAGGGGCTGTGTGGTGCACGGGGTGCTGCCCTCTCCCAGGGACCCCCATGCCGGCGGTCTGGGGCTCTGTGTGGCTGCCCTGTGCCTCGCACACCGTGGCTGTGCTGGGCAGGGTGGAGCTGGGGTGGGGGGGGGAGCGGGTGTGCATGGAAACATGCCGTCCTCCCGCCGGGGACATGTTGCATAAACAGGAGTTTTGCCAGAGCTGCAAATAATGTGAGGGCAGGAGCAGCCAGCACGTGGTGTGGGCAGAGGGTACCTGACGCCTGTGCAGGGCAGGGGGGTGACCAGAGTACAGACCCCATAGTCCCTTAGGCCTGGCAGGGGAGAAGGATGCTGCAGCTGGTCACACTGGGAGTGGGGGAGCAGGGGTGCTGGAGAGGGAAAAACCTTCTCCAACATCCCCAGTTTGGTGGTCCCAACCTGTCCCCTAAAAGTGTCTTCTGTTGTGAGGTGCCGATGGCAGCTCACACTTTGCCCCACACTGTGGCTAAGAGAGGGCTTGGCAGGGCTTGGTGGCTGTGGCTGGGCTGGAGGGAGTGGTGAGTAGGGGAAGGGCTCTGAGGACGGCTGGGGAAGTTGCTGTGGCCGGTGGCTGTCCCTGGGACCCCCTTTGCTTGAGGCAGGGTCTCAGGGTGGGTAGAGAATAGTGGGGTGCATGGGGAAGTGATTCGCAGCCCAGCTGGGATGTAGGTGGCACAAAGCTGAGATGAACTTGCTTGGGAGGATGTGGTCCCTCATGGGGTGATGTGGGACCCCATGAGGTGGGATCACATGGGCTGAGCTGGCGTTTATGCTGCCCTAGCATTGTCCTGTGGGACGCTAGTGTGGCCACTGAGTCACATTTCTCTTTGACAGCTGCATTTCCAGACCACAGGGTGGCTTGGGCAGGGGAACCACTTCCAGGGCTGGAGGGAGTAGGGTGCTTTGCTTCCCACTCTTGGGGTCCACATCCTTTCTGCGTAGTGGGGCCGTGAAGGTCTGCCTGATGCTGCCTTGCTTTGGGAGGGTCCGGGATGTCAGAGTGTCCCTTTTGACAGCATGTCTCCAGCTCCAACCACACCAGCTGAGCTGGCTTGCCAGCATCTCAGTCCTTGGCCATGGGAAGCGTCTCTGGTGTGCTGGGGTCTGTGTGAGGGCTAGGGTGGCTGGTGCTGCATCTGCTGCTGGCATAGTAAGGGTCAGCACCAGCCCGGATATCGTCCGGCTCCGGAATGTTTATCGGAGCTCCTGGGGAAGGGAAAAACAAAAACCGCCACCCAAAGGAAGGGATATGCGTCAGAGATGGGCCTGGATCACCCACCGGCAGCCGGACGGGCCATGCTGTGGGCTGTGGGCCAGTGCTCGCCTGGCTGCAGCAGCCCAGCTGGGGAGACCCCAGTGCGCCCAGTACTGCACTGATCCAGCCCATTCCTGAATCGCAGGGCCCCTCCATGGAGGTTTGTTTTCCCCCAGCCCTGCTGGCATCTTGCAGGTTGGGGCTACAACCCACGGGGATGCTCCGCTGGAGCAGCACCTGGCAGCAGCCCTGGGCACTTCCACAAGTGCAAGGGCTGTTTTACTGAGGGAGGAGGAGGGAGAGGAAGGAGGTGCTGAGGGAGGGAGGTGTGAGTGGTGGTTGCTGCATGGAGAAGGCTCTGAGGTGTCTCATTCCTGGGTACGAGGTGGATGCCTGCATTCCTCCAGCCTCGATCAGTTCTTGTGAAATGGTGCCGAAGTCCTGTCGGGATCTGTGGTGCAGAGGTCAGTCCCTGAGCTGCAGCTGGAAGGGTTAGGTGAAAGAGGGATCTCATGAGCTGCTCTGTGCTGTGGCGGTGTGGCCAGGGACTGTCAGGGGTTTGCCAGCCAGGTGTTTATTTCTGGGCTTGGACATGTCAAGGGTATCGAGTTTCTCTAGGTATAGTGACAGCTGATGATGAGCGAAGGAGCCCATCATCGCTTTCCAGCGGAAGGCTGCAGGGCGTGCCCAACCCTTTATTAGACATCAGAGAGTCCTATCACTCGTGGCCACGGGGCCTCGTTTGCTGGGAAACTGATTTTTCTGCTTGGCAAAACTCGGGTCTCAAGGCAGCAGCTCGTGGGATGTGGCTGCTGGGAGGGATGGGGCTGCGACCTGGG
>VZTE01004350.1:5780801-5851076 GCA_013397775.1 Eulacestoma nigropectus | reverse complement strand
CCTGCTGCGCCTCGTTCCTCGCATTCCTGGGCAGGGCTGCTGGGCGGCGGGGTCGGCGGCGGGGGCCAGCCGGCAGGAATGCAAACACCGGTGAGGGGGAGAAGAAAGGCCGCTGTGTCTGCCACGGCAGAGTGAAGCCTGGACCAGGGGTGTGCGGATCCCCCTGCCTGTGCCACCCCTCCCTGCACCGAGGGATGCGGGGATCCCTCAGGACAGAGATGGTGGCTGTTCCGGGGGTCGCTGCAGTCCTGTATGGAGTGATGGTCTCACCGGTCCCGTGGGGCAGGAGGGGTGCTCGTGCACCTCTAGGTCAGGAACTGGACTGCCCTAGGGAGGGGTCCGTTGTCTGGGGCAGGGTCTTCCGTCTTCTCCTCGAACTGGGGGCATGTTTGAGCCAAACTTGAGAGAGAGATGGAAGCTGGAAACAGCTTTACGTTCCTGCAGTCCTTGTAAAACTGCCTTTCTGGAATGCAAGAGTGCCATACAGCCTGGGTTGCTGTCTCCTGTGGATGGGAAGAGTGGTGTCGGGTGAGCACAAGCCCATATTAGACATCAGAGAATCTTCAGGGGCAGGGAAATACAACCACAGGCACCCCAGTTTTTTCCCTTTTCCAGCCAGAGGTGCATTTGTAGCCTGCAAACTTCCTTATGCCGACAGCAGAGGAGGGCTGGGCATGGACCCTACCTGGCCGTGGGACCAGTGTGTCCCATGGTGGGGGGGCTGCGCGTCTCCCCCCATCTCTGGCCCTGTAGCTGGGGCTGGGCAAGGGTCAGGGGCGCCTCTTGAGCATCCTCAGGGGAAGAGCACGGCAGTGTGCGGGGCACGGTGCAGGGTACGGCGCAGCCCTCGTAGGCTCTGTCCGCAGCAGCGGCTCGCTGCCGGAGAACATTCCAGGGAGGCTGGCGCGGGGCCAGCGCCGCGGGGCAGGGAAAGGGGCCTTTTATGGAAGCGTTTCTGCATTAGAATAAAATCATAATAATAATGCGCAGGGGAAGGGAGCGGGAGGAGGAGGAACCCCTGAAGAAAACAGCAAGACGGGATGGGAACAGGCTGGCAGCTGGGGAGGGGAGCAGGCGCTGGGCATCACCCTCTAGGGACCAGGGTGGGATGGGATAGGGGTGCTCCAAGTGGGGTGCTTGGGGCAAATCCTTCTTTCTATGGCCCGGGGCAGGAGAGGCAGAGTGGGGTGCAGTGGGTCCCCCTGCTGCCCTGGTAGAGGACCAGCCCCTGAGTGGTGTTTGCCATCTTGGCTCCATCCTGGGATGGGGCAGGGGATGGCTGACTGGGGTCACTGCTCCTGGTGAGGTTTGTAGAGGACGAAGTGTCCCGAATCACATCCTCCCACTACTGTTGGCATCTCTGGGCCAACACAGGGCTGGAGCGCCTGTGCCCGCTGCCCCGGCACCGATGAGGCGCTGCCTCTCCCACCCTGGCATGCTGCTGCTTCCCGACAGACTGGGGTGCACGCAAAACCCAAGGTTAATTGTCAGTAATTGCCGCTGGTAATTAAGGTAACAATAGCCGAGCTGTTCAACTGGCGGCTGCAGCAGCTCACGAGGCTGGACTGGGGTTTGTTCCAGGAGCTGCTCTTGGCATCCGGCGTCCGCCCTGCGCTGCGCCGTGCTGTGCCCGCTGTGCCCACCCGGGCTAGGGCTGGGGCTGTCCTGGCTCCCTGGCCAAGGACGAATGGCACAGCTTCCATGGCCCTGAGCCTGCTCCCATTCTCAGGAAGCCAGCCTTGACCTTGGAATGCTGCCTATGCTGCTGCCTGGGGTGGCAGGAGTGCCCCTGCCTGGGGTGGCAGCAGTGCCCCTTTCACTTGCTTGGGTGGGTGCTGTTTTTCCTGTGGTGTGGGTGGGGTGTGAGTGCTGCATTCCAGCCTCTTCCCATGCTGTGTGTTGGACAGGGATCTTCAGAGACTAATCCTGGCTCTTTTCTGCTTCCTTGCAGGCTGTGACCCCCTGCTCCCCCACTGTCAACTATGAGCTGGTAAGTGACACCTCCACTGTGAGTCATGGGTGACAGCCAGGGCTCTGGGGATGCTAAAGCATCCTGCTCTGGGTAGGGGGCTTTCTCTGTCCTGGGGCTTCAGGATGAGGGTCTTCCACCCTCCAAACCACAAGGGTCCTGAGCTGGGGGTAAGGGCACCCCCATTTTGGTGCTGTGCTTCCCACCATTGCTGGCTGAAGGGCATCTCACAGCTGAGCAGCCCAAGCTGGAGCAGCCCAGCCATCATGGGACTCCTGGAGCTGGAGCTTTCAGGGAAGAGGGGCTTGCAGAGTTGCAGAGAGGGACAGGCAGATTGGACGTGACCATCCAGGGCTCCGGGGTCCCCTGGCGCAGAGGACCTTCCCTCCCTGGCCAGACCTGGGGCGGTTTCTTGCACACCCGGAGATGGCTGTACCAGATGTGCCTTTGGCTCGGGGCGCCCAAGGCCGTGCATTTGCAGCTCTTGTTATTGTCACCCTTTACTATTGTCTCTCCTGGGGGTCTTTAATGACCTGCTGGGGCCAGGGCGTCGCACGGCTTTTCCCACCCTGTCCTCTCTGGACACCAGGAGAACAGCTGGACACATCATCTCCGTTCACCCTGTCCTGGGGAGGGCAGGTGTGGGGGTACTGGGCAGAGAGCCACAGTCCTTTGTCACACTGCTCCAGGCCATGACTGGGCTCTGGGGGTAACAGGGCACTGGGATGTCACCTGGAGCCAGGCCATGCCCGGCAAGAGGTTTGGGAAGCATGACACGACGGTGCCTACCAGGCAGCATCTTGCCAGCAGAGCAGCTCCCCTGCCCCATCCCCAGCCTGGCCATGCCCGTGGCAGCAGGCAGAGCAGGCACGGGCAGTGGGGAGACTGGCATAGCCTGGGGCCAGTGCGGCAGCCCTTCCTTTTCGCTCCAGTCGTGTGCCAAGGCTTGCTGGGGCAGGTGCCGGGGAGAGGAGGACCTGGCAGGGTTTCAGCTGGGGCTTGGCAGCCTGGCAGTGCTGCAATATCCGTGCCTCACACGGGGCCCTGGGCTGGGCACCCCATAGCTGGGCAGGGGTCTCACCTGGAAAGTGAGCGTAGGGGGGATGACCACCTGCAAGCTCGTGAGGGCAGTGCAAGGGCCCAAGTGAGCGAGGGCATGGGGTAGGAGTGGAGCGTGCTGCCTGCCCTGGGGCCCCACAGTGGTTATCTGCCCCGGGTTTAATCTCTGCCTGCACCCCCCGTCCCTGCCAGCCTCCTTGGGCACTTATCGACAGCAAAAATATGTTGGCTTCGAGCTGGGACCGTTACTGTGGCTTTGGGAGGAAATCGAAAGGGGTTTGCCCTGTCTTGTGGATGGAAATGTCTGCTCTGGCCCTGCTGCCAAGAGTAGAGCAGCCTGGCTTTGGGGGTGACCTCCATCCTCCTGGTCCCAAGACTTCCATCTGGGCACCCACCCAGCTGGGTCCTTTTGCTATGCCACCCCCAGGCACCACAACCACCGTTCCCAGACAGAGGTATCTGTCTCCTGCTTCATATATTTGGGGTCCAGACACTTTCCCCCACCCCAGGAAGTTAATTCCTGTCCCCAGCCTCCTTTCAGAGCTCTCTCCAGTGGCATGCTGCCAAATTTCCCCGTTTTGAGCATCCCAGACCCTGGGTCTGCTCCCAGTGGGGTCCTTCACTGGCGCTGTGGGATCAGGCTTATCTTGGGGAGCTGGTCCTGTTGATGGCTAGTGGCCAGGCTGGGTGTGGGACTGTGCTGGGCTTGCCCTGTTGCTTACTTCCTAGCTGTAGGGTCTGACCATGGGGGTTCCATGTGGAATCCCAGGGATATGGGGACACCAGGTGCCCATCAGGGAGCAGGCTCAAGGTTCAGCCAAGTGCTTCCCATTGGCAACAGTGGCCCAGTGCCAGTGACGGTGGCTGAGAGGCAGGATGGCAGCATCCTTGGTACCTGAGTATCCCAGCTCTGCACTTGGGTTTTGGGAGATTCCTGACCTTCAGGAAGAGCGTGCATGTTGGCAGGGAGGGAAGGAAACGAGACCGTGGTGCATTTCCTAGGAAGCACCAGAAATAGCCAGGGGGAACTTTTGACCCTGGCCCTGCTCTCTGTGTGTCTGTCTCTCAATCTCTCCTCTCTCGCTTGCCTTTTTCTCACCCTCTCCTTGCTCCTGCCTGCAGCCATCCCCGGGGGAGAGCATCACCAAGCAGGTAGAAGTCCTGGTAAGTGCAACCAGTCACAGAGGTTGATCTCTGCCTCAAGACCTCCTGGGGGGATCACTTGTACCTGTCCCGTTGCTGCAAGCACCCCCTGCAGCCAAAATCCCTCAGCCTGGAATGCTCCTGTAGTTTCCTAACGTACCTGGGACCCTGAAGTCCTCTCTCCCTGCCAGCCAAGGTGATGATGGCCATGCCAAAGGCCAAGCAAGATGCCCAGGGTTGGTGGCAGAGGAGGTGGTGGAGCCCAGCATATGGGGGGCTGAGGCTTTTGCTGCAAAGCTGGCTTTCCTGTCCCGGAGCTGGGGATCTGTTATTTAATCTGTGGACATGGAATTGCTAAGACAGTGTAGACAAATGCACTGCCAAAGTCAACGTGGACAGCTTTCCCCCTGCCCGCAGCCGGCTTGCCGGCCTCCCTGCATGTTGGGGCTGGGACCCAAGGGATGGAGGCATGATGGTTCTCACGAGGAAGAGGATGAAAGCCTTCCTCAGCTGAGATCTGGCTTTGCCTCATCCCTTTGGTTGTCCACGAGATGTTTCCAACCCTGAGAAGGAGCATCCCTAGCTAGAAGAATCCAGTCAGAAACCTCCTTTGCTGGCTTTGCTGTCTTCCAGGGAAGTTTCCTGTATTTCTGAAGCCTTTCTCGTGTCTTTCATCACCCTTTCCAAGCAGAAGGAGCCTGCAGGTTTTGGATGCTGCCGGGAGCTTGGGGACATGCCTAGCTGGCTTGGGACTGGAAGGCATATTCTTGATGCGGTTGGCTGAGGGATCTTCAACCCAAAGTGACTGGGACCAGCCTGTCCTGTGCTGGGCTGGACTGGGTTATACTGGCTTGGCTGGAGTCTCTCTCCACAGGGGACATTTGCAAGGTCTCCCAGCCCAGCGGCGGGCAGGAGTGTTTAACAACAGGAGCGCTTGCTCCTATCAGCTGATCGCAGGCTGACTCTTCCTCATGCAGGGGCTGGCGGCAGAGACTCAGCGTGGCTGCGGCTGGGAAGGGGGGAGCAGGGCAGAGCCCGGGGAGCGGGCAGAGCTCAAGGGCTCCCGACGGGGCGGGGGACACGGGAGGGCCCTGGCTGTGGGCACCCGCTCCCCCGGGTCTGGAGGGTGCCAGGAGTGGACCTGCCATGGCGTGGAAATGGATTAGCAAGGGGCTCACTGCTATCCAGGTATGGGGAGGAAGAGGGGCTCTGGTGTCCCCAGCTTGCTTGCCCTCCCGTGCCTCAGTTTCCCCATGCAGGAGCTGGGGGTGAGTCCTGGTTTCCCCATGTCAGCTCTCTATTGGGAAAGGCTGTGGTTTTGGGAAGCTGCTGCAGCTGGATGGGGTGACATGGACTGATGGGGCTCCCCGGCCGGTGGGTGTGGGTATGGGACCCTAGAGATCTCCATTACAGACGTTTGGGGCACTGCACAAGCCATGGTGGGGATCCCATCCTGATCACTGGTGGGTGATGCAGGGACCCCACATTCAGGTTTGGGCTTGTTCCACGCACCCTGGCTCTCCCAGGAGAGGTTTTACCTCTCTTCTTGTTGCATTTTAACTCCTTATTTGCCCTTAGCAATGCTGGGGGGTTTCTGGAGTGAGCAGGCAATTTGGGTCACCCTGAGCAGAAACTGGAGGGGGAATTGTCGCTACTGTCCAAGCACCTCTGGGTACTGAGGCGAAGCTGCTGCCTTCTGGAGTGGCTTTGGCTGGGAGGGGAGACATTGTCCCCAGGCCCCAGGGCTGCTGAGCCCGGCTTGGCTCTGCTCTGAAGGGCAACCTGACCTTGAAAAGGGTATGCGAGGCTGGTGGAGGGTGATGCTGGCTGTCCATGGGAGCAGCCCTGGGACTGTGCTGGGTGGGCAGAAGGTGGCAGGCGAAGGATGTCAGGGAAACCTCTCTCCCACCTCTTCCCGTTGCCTTGGGTGCACTGGTTGTGGGATCCCAAGGAGAGTGGCAGCAGTCCTGCAGCTCTGGGGACCAGTGGGGCATCCCAGGAATCAGCTGCAGGATGCATCTCTTATTTCTGATCCTTCCAGGTGTGTTGCCTGTATGAGATGAGTCTTTAAATGACTTCTGCTTATTAGCTGGAGATACTAAAACTAATGAGGTGCAAGTGTGTTTTTCCTCAGCGGTTTTTTTTGGAAACCCTGCTTTGTTTTTCGGCTGAGGTCACAAAGTCACAGAGCAAGCCGGCTGCAGATGAAATTTTCGAGGCCGGAGAACATGCATAAATAGAAGTTTCCTGCTCCAAGAGCTCAAACATTTCCTCCAGGCGTTTGGCTCGGTGGAGCTGGGGCCAAAGCAAACTGTCGTGCCTGGCTGGCTCCTTGATGCCGCTTGGGCAGCGAACCTGCCCCTACTCCGGGCAGGGCCAAAGCAACTCTGTCCCACCAGGTGTGTGCCCGCAGCCTGAGAGAGACAAGAGGGACTTGTGACATGCCTGAGACTGTGTCTACCTGCTCAGCGTTCTCCCAGAAGGTCCTCTGGGACCCTTTGGCAAGGCATGGGCCCCACAGTGCCCATGGCAGCTGGTCCCAGCTGCACTGGGGTTGTGAGAGTTGGGTTTTGCCTGTGGGATCAGTGTCAAGCTGCTTGTGCCACTGGGATGCTTGGTGGGATTTGGAGACAGTGATATTTTGGGGGTGTTAGGTTGCTCAGTGCGGTGTGGTGGGGGTGGGATGCTTTGGCAGCACCATCACACCCAGGTCTAGCAGGACCCCTGTGCTGGCTGTGGCTGGGTCATGGCAGTAACTTGCTTTTCCTCTCTGGTTCTTTAGGATGCCACAAAATCCCCCAGGAGTGGGCAGTCACGCTGCAAAACATCCAGGTAGCTGCCTCAGTTTCCCCTTCTGATGACCATCTCAGCTCTGCCTGAAGCTCCCTCCCACCAACACCAGCTTGTCCAGAGGTGCTACACCTGGGAGATGCTCCCAATGGAGAAGACGGAGGGGTTATGACCCACCACCCCCAGCCTGGCTCCCCAAGACACCCCAGGAGGACTGGGAGCAGGGGAAAGGCTGCAGGCAGCTGTGTCCCCATGTGTCCCAGCCTGTCTTGTGGGGTGGGGAAGGGTCCCCGTGTCCCCTCCCCATGCCTTGTCTTGACAGCGGTCCCCTCCCTTGCCCAGGAGCATGAGCCTGACTGCAGCCATGGAGAGCAGCTGTGAGCTGGACCTGGTGTACATCACGGAGCGGATCATCGCCGTCTCCTACCCCAGCGCGGCCGAGGAGCAGACTTACTCCAGCAACCTCCGTGAAGTGGCCCACATGCTCAAGTCCAAGCATGGGAACAACTACGTGGTGAGGGTTCCTGTCAGGCTGGGGAAGGGGCAGCTCAGCCGCTGTGGATGGGGGCTTGCAGGGGATGGATACTGCACCCTTGTCTCCGTCTGGGCTCTGTTGGGGGAGGGTCTTTGCACTATGGTGGATAGATTTTTTCTTCATTGAAGATCACCAGTCCCTTTCAGATCCCCTGGGAGTTTTTGGTCATTGTATTACCCTGTGTTACTCAGGGTAATGTGTCTGGGGAAGCCTCTCATAGCAGGATTTGGGAAGGCTTTGGGGTGAGGAAGAGGTGAGGTGGCAGCAAGGGAGGAAGATGTCCTCTCACTCTGTTTTTCATCTTCCCTAAAGCTTTTCAACCTCTCTGAGCGGAGACGTGATGTCAACAAACTTCACCCCAAGGTGAGTCACAGCTGTGAGAAGCAGCAGGGGTCTTGGGGCCTCAGGGCAGGCCTGTCTGCAGGACCAGCTCCCTGCTACAAGATGTCTGGGGGAGGAACAGCACCTTTTCTATTCTACCCAGCTGGGACAAACCCTGAGAAAAGCGCTGAGACTTCACACTGTGTTTGTGGTATCTCAGCCTGACTCCCACTGCCCTCCCAGGCCCCCATTCTCAGCCCAAAACTGGCTATTCGGAGTCTCCTGGAGACCTCCCTAAGGCATTGTCCTCATCCCCATGACAATGGGGGAGCCCTCAGAAGCTGAGCCAAGTAACCTGGGATGAGGGGCCTGCGATCTGGGACCACGATGACCTCCCTGGGCCAGGGATCTGGGCAGTGGGGTGCAGGGTTGGGGTTGAGATGTGCACGTCAGAGGAACACAGTAATGCCCACCCTGGGTACATGCCCTGGGCTTTGCACACTGGCAGGCTGGGAGTGCATGTGGATGTGACCTCAGACTGTTCCCCCTGTTCAGGTGCTGGATTTTGGGTGGCCTGACATGCACACCCCTGCGCTGGAAAAGATCTGCAGCATTTGCAAAGCCATGGACACGTGGCTCAACGCAGCGACACACAACGTGGTGGTGCTGCACAACAAGGTGGGCAGGACCCATCACCGGGGCACAGCCATGGGGGCACTGGGGGTCTGTGAAGCTGCAGGGATTGGGCTGAGCAGCCTCAGAGACTGAGAGATGTAGGGAATGTGGTGGTTTGTGGCTTGGGGCGTGGGTAGGTGTCGGCACATATGTGTAGATTGGTGTGTAGGGCATCTGTGGGCTGGCGTGTGCATATAGGGATCAGTGTGGGCCTCTGTGTGGGGTGGCTGTGCCCAGGTGCTCACAGGCCCCGTGATATCCCTTCTGCTGTGTGCCTGCAGGGGAACCGTGGCCGGCTGGGGGTCGTAGTGGCTGCCTACATGCACTACAGTAACATCTCAGCCAGGTGAGAGAGACACGAGGTCCTGGGATGGCCCTGGGGCCCACTGGTGACCTCCATCCCAGTGGTGCTGGGGTGCTGGTGCCAATACTTTCCTTCAACCTCATTTGCCCTTTCATCCCCACAGTGCTGACCAGGCTCTGGACAGGTTTGCCATGAAGCGCTTTTACGAGGACAAGGTGGTGCCAGTGGGACAGCCATCCCAGAAGAGGTGGGTCCTGGAACGCCTTTGCAGGCTGGGCTTTTTCCCCATAGGGTGGTTGGATGCAGGGGTCCAAGGTGGATGTTCCTCTGTGGGTTCTGCCCCTGAGCTGCCTGTCTGCCCTCCAGGTACATCCATTACTTCAGTGGGCTCCTCTCTGGCAGCATCAAGATGAACAACAAGCCCCTCTTCCTCCACCACGTCATCATGCACGGCATCCCCAACTTTGAGTCGAAAGGCGGTAGGTGCTCCCAGCTGCTTCCCCAGCCTGCTTCCTCCCACACCACCACCCCACACTGCCTGGCCAGGCTTGTCCTCCTTGGGAGATATTTTCCACCATTTCCTTGGCAGTTTGAATTTCCCTTTCCCTCTCAGAGACTGTTCACTCATATTAGCAGGGTGCTACCCTTTTCTGGCGGAGATGCCCTCAGGGGATGCCCTCCCGATGCTGGGCACTAACATGAGCTGTGGGGTGACATGACACCTTTTCTGACAGCTTTTGGAAGGATGGCACCAGACTGGGATTGGGGTTTTGGATGCAGTACCCTGCCTGGTGCTGGTAACTCACCCAGATCATCATCCCACCCCTATCCCCAGCCCAGCACTTGCCCTAGGTCCTACAGGGCCCAAACTGTGAGGGCTTTGCCCTTTCTCAGCTCATCCACAGCATCCTTTCTGCCCATTGCAGATGTTGCCCTTGGTCGGTGCGGGCTGGCTGGGGCGGGGAGCGGTTGTTTGCCTTGGCTCCCTCCCTGTTTGGATTTCTCCCCCGTGACTAATCCCTGCCCTGGCCCCTCCGCCCAGCCGGCTAACAGCAGTGTGCCTTTTCTCCCCGCCTTGATGTCTTCCAGGTTGTCGGCCCTTCCTGAAAATCTACCAGGCCATGCAGCCCGTCTACACCTCGGGGATCTAGTAACTATCTCCTCGCCACAGGGCTTTCCTCCTGCCCAGCGTGGGGGGCATGGCAAGCGGGGGAAGATGGAGAGGGTCAAGGACAAGTCCCCCGTGGTCTTGTGCTCTGTGCTTAGTCTGTTTGGGGTTCGGGAACTGAAAAAAAGGGGCTTCCTTTTTATTTCGGGGTGGTAACTGGCCATACTGAGCCATACTGGGCCGTACTGGACCCTTCTGCTGAGAGTGCTGTAGTGACTCCGCATATCAGCAGAGGGAGCCTGGGGCTGCGCAGAGCCTGGGGCTGGGTGTCCCCGGAGGGAGTGGGGACAGGGACGGGGACATCTCTCTGGGAGACGAAGGCATTTCTTGTCTCCCTTCCCAAAGAACTGCTCCTCCTGCCTGGATTAGTCCTCACAGATCACAGAATACTCTTAGTTGGAAGGGACCCACAAGGATCATTGAGTCCAACTCCTAAGTAAATGTCCCATATGGGGATTGAACCCACAACCTTGGTGTAATTAACACCATGCTCTGACCAGCTGAGCTAATATCCTCTTTCTTTCACCAAAAAAAGATTTTTCCCCTGCTTTAATCTCTCCACAATTTTTTTCTGATGCTGATCCTGGGCGCAGGCACTGGCAGAGGCAAAGCAGGAGTTGATTTCTCCAGCCTCCCAGACACTCTGTCAGTGCCACATCCCAGTCTGGGTGGGACCCCTGGCTCCTGGTCTCCCTGGAGGGAGCAGAGCACCTCACCTCCGGAGTATTCCCATCCCAACCCCGAGGACCAGGATCTCACTTCCATGCCGCCATGGGTCCCCGTTAGCAGAGATTTACTTCCATCCCAGCCTTGCCTTTCAGCTTTTAATAGACTGTTTATGGGATGCCTGTAATAAACTCCAGGTTTATCTTGCCCGTGAAATCCAACTCCTTTCTTCCCTTGTCCCTGACTGCTGACGCCACCGCCCGTCGGCAGCCCGTCGGCCGTGCTCTGGGAGGGGAGGGCTTCCCGCAGGGAAACTGAGGCAGGGAGAAGAGTCTTCCCAGAGATTTTTCCCTCTGTGTCCTAAGCCCCACTTGAGCCGTGGGAGCCAGGTGGATGACTGATAGCCCAGCCTCGGCACTTGGAACTTGGGCAAACCCTCCCACCCAGCAGTTTTTGCACCCTTGCTGAGCTGTACCTCAGTTTCCCCTTCCCGTCCTCCTTTCACTGTGAATGGGTGCCCCTTGAGGTGGTGGATGGGACCCCTCTCAGTCACAGGGAGGGCCAGCTCTGTGCTTTTTCCTGCCTGGATTTGGGTGGAAGGGCTGGTTGAGGTGGTGCTAGGAGTTCTTGAGGGGTTCTGCACTGCAGCTCACATCCCCCCACTGTTTCTCTCTGCAGCAATGTGCAAGGAGACAGCCAGACGGGCATCTGCATCACCATTGAGCCTGGCTTGCTGCTCAAGGGCGATATCTTGGTAAGGATCCTCAGCTCAGCTCCTGGCATAGGAAGCAGCCAGGGGTCGGGTGGTCGCCTTGCCTCGAGACCCCCAGATTTCCCCTTGCCCGGGTCTGGGGGCTTGTCCTGATGGCCCATCCCCATTCCCCTCTGCAGCTGAAGTGCTACCACAAGAAGTTTCGCAGCCCTACCCGAGACGTGATTTTCCGTGTGCAGTTCCACACTTGTGCTGTGCATGATCTTGACGTTGTCTTTGGCAAGGAGGACCTGGATGAGGCCTTCAGAGGTAACTGCTCTGGCACTTCCCTGCTCCAAACTCCCTCATGCTCCTGCCCCTGTAACTCTGGTGTCATCATGGGGACATCTGGGCGCCCATCCCAGATCCACCCCCGCTGAAACGGGGCACCCCTGCTCCCTCTGCAGGGTGTGGTGCTGCTCAGGAAGTGGTGGCACCATCATCTCTTTCGTTGCCAAAACCATTACTGATGCAGAGGGGCTGCCTCAGGGTTGTTTTGGGGGCTAAGATGCACTGCTCTATGCAGGGATATCCCCTAGCAACTCCCAGCCTTAAGCTGGTCTGTAGGTGTGTTTGGGGTGACTGGCTACTACTGGAGGTATGGATGGAGATAGTCCCTTTATTCTGCTCTCTCCTTGCCAGATGACCGCTTCCCCGAGTATGGGAAGGTGGAGTTTGTGTTCTCCTATGGCCCTGAGAAGATCCAAGGTATGGCTGGCTCAGTGCCATGGGGCTTTGGAGCTGGATGCTGTCTCCTTTCCTTCTCCTCAACTGTATCCCCTGCTCCCTCCACCTGCCCCATTGCAGTCCCTTTGTCACCAGGGTGGGATGAGGCATCTGGGCAGTAAGGCTGATCTAGGAGCACTCATGGATGCCCTATCTCTCTCGCTCTCTTCCCCAGGAGGCTGCTCTCCAAAGCCCTTGCTGGCCCAGGAGAGGTGGAAGGAATGTTTGGCAATGAAGGACTCCCTTGCTCAAAAAGTCCAGACCTGTGCACACTCACTGTCAGTCTGTGTGCCGGTCTCTAGGCAATCCCAAAAGCCCCAGGCACTCTTGTACACCTTGTTTGTGAGTCTCGATGTGCATCCTGTGCTCATCCGTCTCTTGCAGGTGCCCTTCCTACAGGAGTCTCCTGCCTTGCCCTATAGCTCCTGCTCTTCTTTCCTTGCATGCACTTTTCTCCACCTACTCCCCCATCCCACCCTTGCTGGTTCCACTGTCATCCTACCTAACCATCCTGCCTCTTTCCAGGCATGGAGCACCTGGAGAACGGGCCCAGTGTTTCTGTGGACTACAACACATCCGACCCACTCATCCGGTGGGACTCCTATGAGAACTTCAACATCCAGCGCGAGGACAGTGCAGAAGGGGCCTGGGCTGAGCCGCCCCTGCCCAGCAAGCATCTGGAGAAAGGTTAGGGCTCACAAGGTGGTCAGTGGCCAAAGTGTCCACGTGGAAATACCCCCTACCCCAGGAAAGGGGACACTGGTGGGGAGCAGAGCTGAGGACAGGTGGCTGCTGGTGGGAGCAGTGTGGCCATGGGATGGGAGAGGAAGATCTTGTGGACTTTGCCTTCTGCCAGAATGCCAGGGAGCTTAGGCTCTTCTTTTCAGCACTTTGCTGTCAAAATCCTGTTTGCACAAGTAGAGTCCAGCCCTAGTTTATGACCCAGAGCTTTTGGAAATCCAAACCCCATGTCTGCAGGACCATTAGGTATCCCAGCTACTTCCACATGCCACAAGCATGGCAGGATGTAGCTGTGCCTTAGTTATCCCTGGGGGATGAGGATGTCATACTGGCCTTGGAGGGTCTGCTGCATCTCTCAGAGCACCCATTTTGTTGCAGCAAGTTGACCGCTGTCACCCACTTGGCAGGAACGGGCAGGACTTGTATGTCTAAAGGTGGTGGGCCCCTGTCCTGGAGGCAAGGCCACCCGTGGCCAAGCAGATGCCTGGGCTTTCCTGGCCAGATCTGGAGAGGCGTCCCTGGAGCAGGGACAGCTGCAGTCCCTGATGTCCCTGAAGGTCACCAGCTGCTTTGAGTGGGAGCTGTGGATGGCCGTGCTCGCAGAGGGGGGTGGGGGCTCTGGGTGCCTGGGACAGGCAAGAGTGTCTCTGCCGTGGTGGTCACAGGGAACTGGACCTGGGGCGGCTCTGTGGAGCTGGCACGGGCACTCGCCTTGGCACAGGGCACTAAACAGGCAACTCATGAGGTGCAGGCTCAGCTATGTGGTAGGAGCTGGGGAGCTGTGGGTCCAGCCTCAAGCTGGCAAGACTGCCTGGCAGCCCCCTCCTGCCTGCAGAGACCTGAGTGCCTCATTGCATGTGTTCCCCCCTGGACCCTGGGCCAAAGTTTCTGCACCCCCAGCCCCTCACAGGGCTGCAGGGGTACCCCAGGACTCATCTCTGTCCGCTCATGGGGGTCTTGGTGAATATTGGGGCTGCAGAAGTACCCCAGGGTTCCTCTCCACTCCCCCTTGGGGGTCTTAGCAGGTGTCAGGGCTGTGGAGGTGCCTCCATGAGCCCACTGGGCTGTCCTCTGTGCCGGGAGGGTGGCAATAAGGAATGAGGGCACCTTGAATTTGTAAACACTGCCCTAGTTTGGAGATGAGCCGGGACTGTGGAAGGGTGAAGCCTCAGGCAGGAGGCTGCCCTCTGACCCAGCACAAGCAGCTGCAAGAAACCCGTCTATAAGGGGTCTTTGCCCAGCTGTCCCATGGGCCACTTTGAGCAGTGGTGGTGGGAGTCAGAGTGGGCTCGAGGGGCTCCCATCTTCTTCCCTCTCTGTTGTCACTTTTCCTCTTTTCCAGCCTGTCCCAAGCCAGGATGCGGACTCTGGTGTCTGGCTGTGCAGGGGGGTCCCTGTTTATGGTCGTTCTTGCCTTATTTGGTCAGGGAATTGCACGCCACATTTTTGGCACCACCAGGCGTGAGCAAGCGGCGTCCGGGGGTGGAGGGGGGTGAGGTTGGCACCGGGACCCACGCCGGGCTGGGATCAGCCGCTGCTCCTTGTCCCTGCCACTGCCCGTCCTGCCACTCGGCGAAGGCTCCCCACAGACCGTCGCTGAAGCCTCGGCCAACGGGATCGGGATCCCCTGCCAAACGGTGGGTTCCCCCATGCCGCGTCTCTGCTGGCCACAGCCGCTCTCAGTGGAGGTGGATGCCCTTTCTCCAGCAGCTTTGTCTCAGCATGGAGCACCCATAAGGGCTGGGGGGTGCCTAGCAAGGTGGGATGGTCCTGTGGGACCCCAAAGCTGGAGAGGCAGGCGGGTGGCTGGGGATGGTGCCTGTCCTGGTGTTCCCCTCGCCTCTGCTGTGCTTATCTGTGGGGACTTGGAGAAGGGGAAACTCATTTGCAGCGGGGTCATCGGTTGGCTAAGCTCTTCCAGAGCAGGGGGCATGAGAGGGGGATCTGTACCCCCACATCTTGCTCTCTGGCCGAGGGGACACAGCGGGATTCAACAGGCTCTCTGTGAGCCACTTCTATGGGATATGCTGGCCCCATCAGTGAACTCGCCCTCTTGCTTTACTCAGGCAGGGTCTCTGCTGCCCACTGTGTTCAGGCTGCTCCGTGGTCCTTAGGGAGAGTGGGGTATGCTGAGATAACCCCACAGCCTGTCCTTCTGCCCCTCATCCATATCCGCACAGCCTGGGTTGGGAAGGCAAGTGGCTCTGCCTGCCCTCCTTCCTCCTCCTCCAAGGCGCTTTGGGGTCAGTGGTGGCTGCATGGCGGGTTCCTGCTGCAGTCTCCATGGCCATTGGTTGGCTGAGGGTGTTTGAAGGCCAAAGGGAAGTGATGGCATGCTTCTTCTTCTGGCTGTTTTTTGCGGTTGCCAGCACTGTGGTAGCTCTCCTTGGGGTGCCAAGCTGGCTCCAGGGAGGCAGGAGGAGGCTGGAAGCTGGATGTGGCATTGCTGGGTTTGCCGCTGGTTGGAGGATAGCTGCAGAGAAATTTTTGGGGTACTGCAGATGCTGGTGGGTAACTCTGAGAGGAGATCATTGATGACCTGGTTTGGTTTTGCTGAGAAAACGACTGCTGGAGAACAGGGTGCTGGGGCTGGCATGGAGTCAGTGGAGGGGTTGTCCTCAAGGTCTGGATGTGTGACTGTTGTGGGGGGGCCCAAGCTCTGCCATCCCAAGGTGGTGTGAGAAAATGTGAAAGGGCTGGGCATGTTACAGCTCCCTGTAACCACTGGTCTTTGGACCCACCATGAGCTGGCCCTGCCTGCCCTGTCTTTTTACTGGACCTGGAAGAGAGTGGCCAGGGCCTGGCCAAATCCAACATCTGTGAGAGAGTTCCCAAATCCCCACCTGAGTCATGGTTCTGGCACAGGGCTCCCCTGCAGCTCATCCCCACTCGCAGAGCAGGGCTGGCTGGGGTGGGGACTGGGATGAGCATCCCACCCTTCCAGTGAGGGGAGGTCACAGCAGAGCCTGAACCGCATGTGGCAAAGGTCAGGGGGTCCTGGAACCCCACAAATGAAGCTGGATGCTGATGCTGCACTTCTCCATGGAGGAGAAAGCCCCTCAATGAGGTCACTGTCATCTGTTTGTCCCCCAGGAGGGGTGGCATCTCATGGGGTACACCTTTCTTAGTGGGGTCAAATCCTGTCCCACTTATCAGGAGGGGCTGAGGCTGCCCAGGAGGGCAGGCCAGGCTGTGCAGAGGTGGAGAGCCAAATGGGCCAGGCCAGAGCTGTTAAATCCATTGCTGGAGCTGCTGGCGGGCTGCTGCTCTCCCCCCGCGGCTGGATCGGTCCCTAGGCCAGGCTCGGTGGGGAGGGGGGCCACCGGCTCTCCTCTTGCCTTCACCAGCTGACTGAAGCTGAAGGAATCCACGTCCCCTTCCATATTCTGCCCCTCTCCACTGCTATCTGCTCCATCTGCTGCAAGGTAAGGGCGAGTTGAGGTAGGCGTTTTGGAGGGCATTGGGGATCTGCGTGGGCTGATGGGAATTCACAGGGAGTGTCCCCTTTGCTTCTGGTTATTCCCCATGGGTGAAATGCTGGAGCATCTGTGGGCTTGGCGAGACATTTCAGCTGGAGTGTGGCTGTTCCCAGGGCAGGATCTGTCCTCTGACCTGGTATTTGGGGTTGTCATGTGGGGTGGTGATGGGATTTGTTCCCACTGGGATCAGGAACCAGGCAGGGCTGGGATGCAGGGAGAGAGAGACCAGCTGGTGGAAGCTCAGCCCCTTCTCTCCCCCCTTTAAACTGTCCTTGAAGTCAAAACTTGTAGCAGTTCCTGTGCTTAGGGCTGGAGCTGTCCCCTGGCAGGGATGGGGAGCTCTGTCTCTGCCCTCCCGCAGCCGGGACAAAAAATAAGACAGAGAAGCAAGCAAACTTTGGAGGTTTTGGAAGGACGCTGGCTTGGCATGTGGTATTATCTGGGAGCAAACAGGGCTGTGAGTCAGGGGGCCGGCTGGAAACACTGCTCTCATCCCCTGCCGTCATCCATGGGGGTGTGGGAAACGCGCGCTTTGGGGGATTACAGTGGAGGGAGCCTCACGTTTTGCCGAGTATGTTGGACCAATTGAGGAGTGGAGTCCTGAGCATGGGTTCAGGCAGGGGCCTGGACGTGGGGTTGGCTTGCTGTCACCTGGACCAGCAAATCGTCAGCACCATCCCAGCGTGGATTTCGCTTGGGGTGGAGCAGTTTGGTCTCAGACAGCTCTGGAATGGATGGGATCATGCCATACCTCCTGTCACAGTGCAGGGCAGTCCCGAAAGCAGTGCTGGCGTGTCCATGCTGTGCCCGTGGTGCTGGCAGGGCAGGCAAGGGGATTGTGAAAATGGGTCGGCAGGGTCGATGGCTTGTCCATGGCTGGTTTCCTCCCCTCTTTAGCTTCTCAGATGGAGAAACTCAAGTCTCCAGCAAGACATTTGAATTTGCAGACCCGTCTGGGTTTCAGCATCATGTGTGGCTTGGAAGGACATCCCCATCCTGAATGTGTCGCTGCTCTTTGGGGACAGGTGTGACGCGTGCACACAGGAGCCGGGCAGGGCTGGGTGTCTCAAAGGAGGGGATCACCCAGTGGGGTGATGCTCAGTGCACGGTGAAAGGTGGGCAGGCTGTCCAGCTGTCCGGCTGTCCGTCCTGCCTAGGAAACAGTTAACGCGGCGGAGCCCTGACTGTGGAGGAAGTAGTTAATATTCATAGCTGGAAGCTGTCTGTCTGGCTGTCCTCCCTCCATGGCTCCCACCCTCTCCGCACCTCACTGAGGTTAACTCGGGCTGGGGCTGGAGCTTGGGCGGCCCCGCCGCCCTCCCCGCGCCGCTCCCCTTCCTCTCCCGCTCCTCCCTGTGGTCCCTGTGTGGTCTGGGGCGGAGGGGAGCACAGCCGCACCTCCTCGCCTCCATCCCATCTCCGCCACCTTCGGCTCCTCCATCCTCCCCTCCAGCTCCCCGTGTCCTGGGGTTCCCCGTATCCCACCCCTTCCGGCGCCCCGCCGCCGGCCGGGTGCCCCTCTCGCGGCCCCGCGGGACACGGCGCTGGGAAGGGAGTAGCTCCCTCCGCCAGAGGGAAAGCAAAGTCAAAGCGACAAACGCCAACCCAAGCCAGCACCAGGCCCGCGGCTCCTGTCCTGGACGGACACACGGAGCTGGCTGCGGACGCCGTTCGAGCTGCCACCGCACCAGGTGCCCCTGGAAGGCTCTGGTGCTGGAAGGGGTGAAGGAAAGGGATTTTGGTGCCTGCTCCTCCCCTTCGCCTGGGATCTTTTCATCCCCGTCCCTTTTGGTAAGTCCTGACTTTGCTTTTCTTTGGTCTGGGGGCTGGATGGGGAATTCACGGTTTGGTGACCCACGGCTCAGAGGCTGGGGTTGCTCCGTGCCATCAGATCTGGTTACAGGATGAAATCAGCGATGAGGAGGCTAAACTCTTCCCTGTGAGATTCAGCTCACATCTCACATCCTGCAAAGGGTCCCGGGACCCCAGGGTCTTCCCTGCAGGAACGCAGAGATGCGTTGGGGACAGGGCTCTGGGTGGTGGGGAGTGGAGGCAGCAGGTGGGATGCTGCTGGGGGCGGGACAGGGGGAGACACGGTGATGCCTCAGCCTTATCTTCTGCACTGGTGCAGAGCTGTGGACAGGATTTGTGCTGGTGCACGATGCTGCGTGCTGCACCCCACTGCGTGTGAGGCAGATGCCTGGGATTTTGGGGATGCGAGCTGACCCCTTCAGTGTTGTTGCACTTGTCCTGGACCAGTTTTTTTACTGGGTGTAGCCACAGGGTGCTGGGGATGGAGAGGGCAGAACATTTCTCCTCTGGGGCAGCGAGCCTGGCAGCAGGGCTGGGACCAGGCTGGGCTCAGCGCTTCTTGCAGCTGCCTCCATACAGCTGGAGGAGATAGAGCTAGAGCAGAGCTGCGTCCGGGGCTGAGCCCAGAGCAAACCCAGCCCACGAAGGGATGGCACAGTCTGCCAGGCTGGAGCTGCTCCGACCTTCAGGGATGAAATCTGACCTTGCTGGGAGCTGCAGACACTTTGCAAATGGGGTCCTGAGAGCCTGCTGCTTTGAAAGTGGCTGGTTTGGTTAAGGCATTCTGTCCCATTATCTGTTAGTTATTTTATTTTATTTTATTTTATTTTATTTTGTTTTGTTTTGTTTTGTTTTGTTTTGTTTTATTTTTTTATTTTGTTTTATTTTATTTTATTTTATTTTTTTAAATTTTATTTTATTTCAACTTTTCAGGTGACAAGCAATAGATAGTTAGTCATATGAGCGATAGTGTGGCCCAGGGGTAGTGGAGGAGGCTTTGGAGTGGCAGTGAATAGCAGGGTTTGTCTCATGGCATCAGAGCCCAGGAGGTACATGGGGCTGAGGACAGACTGAACAATCAGGTGTGGGGCAGAGCAACTGTAGGACGAGGGCTTGGCTGATGGCTGAGCTGTCACAGGCCATTCCTTCCTTACTACCCTGGTACTGCTCTTGTGGGGCGGCCACCAGCTCCTATGTCCCCTCCTGGCCAGAGGTTCTGGGGAAGGTGGGACATAACACTCGGAGCTTTCTGTCTGCCATGAACTGCATTGTGCCCCATCCTGACCTCTCTTGGAGACATTTCTCCCAGCCGTGGGGCTGTACCCAGCCCAAAGAGTAATTAAAGCCTTTCCCATATATTTTCTCCCTTGGCACCATGTGCTTACATTTACATTTATTTATTCCCTTTTCCTTTCCATTCCTCTGCCCTTTTTATCCCAGCCCCCATCCTGGCTTTTGCCTCGTTTCCCAAGACCAGCCAGCACCCATTGCTGCTATCAGACGGGAGAGCTGTGCCTTTCCCCCCGTCTCCAAGCAATGTCTCAGCCTGTCCAGCATTGACACTGCCCCTGGATATGCTGCTTTTTTCTTTTTCCCTCCCTCTCTTCCCCTTTTCCCCAGTATGAGAGGTGTTGTGGAGTCAAATGCTACTGGTTCCTGGCTTTACTGGCTGGATGAAGAAGCTCTCAGTCTCTGGGAGAAATTCTCACCCTTTCCCATGCCGAGTGCCCAGAGAGGACCTTGCTGCGTGGTCCTGAGACATCTTCAAGCCAACGGGAGGCTTTGGGGACTCAACTGCTTCCTTGGGATACTGCCAGTGGGGATTCAGGACTGGAAAATCAGAGACAAGGAGAGGGCCATGACTTGGGAGGACTTGGGCTCGGTGTTATTGCCCCCCTCTGCTGTACGGTGAGGGGGGCTGTTGGCATGGGAGCTGCCGGGGTGCGGGTGCGGCGGCGTGGGACTGGTTAAGCTGTCCCGGCTCGGAAGTGTTTTGCTTGCAGATAGGACCGCTCTGATTTCACACTATCGTGTTAGAGCCGTCTTCCGTCCCTGAGTCAGCCGCCTGGCCCCCCGCCAGGGAAGAGTCATTTTTTCCTCCAAAAGAAAGTGTTTAACACTGCTCGCGGGACCTTCCAGGAAACCTCGTCAGGGAGCTGGAAAAACAAGAGTCTGCAGCCTAGTCGGTGCTGTGCTTGCTCTGGCAGGGGGGGATGCAGCTTGGGAACTATTCCCATTGCTGTCAGTGGCTGAGGTCCCTCTGTATCCCCAAAATCTGTCTGCCCCACTTGGAAAAGTTTAAAGGGTGCAGCTGGTTGTGGTGTTGGTGCTGACGGGTGTGATGGGAGCTGGGGGGCTCAGAACTGGAGTGCAGGATTACTGGTGGTGATGCTGCCATGCCCTGGCTACCCCCCAGCCTTTTGGGGCTGTGGAGCAGAGCCAACAGCCCGCACTGGACTTGAATCATAGTGCCAGGACCTTCCCGGGGAGGAGGTGCTGCATGTTCAGGGTTGGGCAGTGGCACTGCCAGTGTGGAAGCTCTGGGGCAGATTGACCTGGCCTGAGAGAGGGAAGGGAAAGAACAGAAAGGATGGGAGCCTGTCTGTAGCCAGGGAAGAAAAAGTCAAGGATGTCTGTCTGGCTGGATCCATGCATCATCTGGGAGGAGAGTGGGCAGGGAGAGGGAAGGTTGGTCTGTGTTTCATCTGTCCTTCACCTGTGGGCTGAGTACATCCAGCCAGCTGGAGACACAAAGAGCTACAAGGCCACATCTTGACTGCCTCCACCCATCCTCCTATGGCCTGTGGTGCATCTCCTCCACCCTCCCTGTTTGCTTCCCTGGTGCCACATGGCCCTTTGGGGCTGGATGAGCCCTGCGAAGCAGCGATGGCTGACTGTGTGGGTAGCCCCGGCCCTTGCCAACCATGAAGGAGAATAGCCAGGAATGATGCCTGGAAGTAGGGCACGGGATATTTGGTGGATCCCAGTGGAGCAGGCAGTGCTTGCGTGTGAATCGGGGGGCTGTGGGTGCGTGGGGATGGGGAGGATCTGGCTCCGATGTCTCTGCATGGTGGCGCCGGTGGGAGTGTGGAGGGTGCCGAGGAGACATCGATGCTGGTCATTAAGTGTTCTGGCACACGGAAGAAATCGAAATCACCAGCTAATGGGACCCATTAGCTCCGTGCAGAGAGCCAGCAATTGATCTGGGGTCTCGTGTTCATTTCTCCCCTTGCAGAGGTTGGGCACACGCAAGGGCCGCTGGATGGGAGCCTCTACGCTAAAGTGAAGAAGAAAGACTCCCTCCACGGCAGCACCGGTGCCGTCAACGCTGCCCGACTCCCACTCTCGGCAGCACCCAACCACGTCGAGCACACACTCTCAGTGAGCAGTGACTCGGGCAACTCCACCGCCTCCACCAAGACCGACCGGACCGATGAGCCGGGGGTGACTGGAGCACCCAGTGGCCAGGCGGTGCTGAGCCCCGAGGAGAAGCAGGAGCTGGATCGTCTCCTCGTTGGCTTTGGCTTGGAGAGTGCGCCGCCCATGCACAACCACGTGCCCGGCCCTGTGCCGGCACGCCTGCCCGCCGTGCCGGGCCGCCACGTGGTGCCGGCTCAGGTGCACGTCAACGGGAATGCCGCGGCACTGGTGGCCGAGCGGGAGACGGATATCTTGGATGATGAGCTGCCCAACCAGGACGGGCACAGCGTGGGCAGCCTGGGCACACTCTCCTCCTTGGATGGCACCACCACTGCCAGTGAGACAGGCTACCAGGAGGCACCCCGAGTGGGCAGCCTGTCCTCCCTGCCCAATGGCCCTTCGAGCTGCAATGGGGCTGAGAAGCTGCTGAAGGAGGGGCTGTACGATGGTGAGCCGCTCTCCAATGGTGGCTACCCCTACAACAACCAGAACACCCTGATGGGCCACCACCTCCGTGACACGCTGCCTTCCTTGCGGCCCTCGGCATCCACTCAGGAGCACCTGGCTGGCTACCCACAGCGCCTGCCGGGCTCCCACACCCCGGGGTGGCTCCAGCCTCAGCCACTGCCCAGCTCCCAGCCCTACCTGTATGCCTACGACCACCCTGGAACCTACCGCTCCCGGTCCTTCCCGGCAGTGGACACTGCCAAGTACGATGTGAACCCAGGGCTGCCCCAGGCCCCAGCTCGCAGCACCAGCAGCCGGGAGGCTGTGCAGAGGGGCTTGAATTCCTGGCAACAGCAAGGAGGAAGCCGGCCACCTTCCCGGCTGCAGGAGGGCGGCATGGAGAGCCACAGCCCCAGCATCTCTAGCTGCAGCCCCCAGCCCAGCCCGCTGCAGATGGTGCCCCCGCACAGCCACAGCATGCCCGAATTCCCCCGGGCGCCCTCTCGCCGGGAGATTGAGCAGTCCATCGAAGCGCTGGATGTCCTCATGCTGGACCTCGCACCTGCTGTCCACAAGTCGCAGAGTGTGCCTGCCACATCCCGTCAGGACAAGCCAGCCGGACCCCTGCCTTCCTCTCTTTCAACCCAGCCCATTGCTGGTCTCTATGCCCGGCCAACTCCGCAGGTGGCCCAGCCGAGGCCCTTTGGCATGTCTGTGAGCCCTGTGGTCTCTGAGCCTGGGGGCAAAGTCTGTTCTCCTGGAGAGCTGGACTATGGGGTGCACGAGTATCGGGAAACCTATTCGCCCTACAGCTACCAGCTGGCACCGCTGCCGGAGCCCAGGAGCTACAGCCATGCCCCAGCTGGAACACAGATGGGCACTGTCCCACTCGGCACCTCATGCTACAGCCCTGTGGGGTCTCAGCAGCAACTCACCTCCTCCCCACCTTCCCCCACCGTCCCAGCACAAAACCAGATGCCCCTCAAGGGACCGGAGAGCTATGAAGACTTGTCGAGGTCGGCAGAAGAGCCCTTGAATCTGGAGGGCCTGGTGGCCCACAGGGTGGCAGGTAGGATTCTTTGATTCCTTGGGGGGATGGGGAGGATCGCATGTCCCGAGGTGCTGGAGCACGCGGGGGTGGCATGCATGGTGGAGCTGGGGATAAGTGATACGGAGACTCCTTGTCCGTGCTGGATCTGGGCTTGAGACTGAGCCACCTGCCATGGAGACATGCAGGGCAGGGGAGCAGCCTGTGCTGCTCTTCTTTGCTGAAATCCTCTGCAGCTTGCTGTCTGCAGCAGCATTGCCCAGAGGTGGGAAGGGGTGGCTGAGGGTGTCCCCCATCCTCACCCTGTTAGGGTAACAGGGCTGGTCCGTCTCTGATGGTGGGGTCAGTCACTGGGTCTCAGGGGGATTTCTTTCTTTTGGGGAGAATATGGAGAGCTTGGGAAAATGTTTTCATCTCTGGCTGAGGTTGTCCTGCCTGGACCCCACTTGGACATGGTGCTCTCTCTGCCCGGAGCGTGATCTGGTGTAGGGTCCCAGCAGAGAACTTGCCTTGTGTTTGATGTAGCTGCACTCATCCCTGATTTCAGTCTCTGCTTTCCCCCCTGGATTGCTGGATTCAGTGCTCGGACCTCCTCCCTGGGCAGCTGTGATGCTGCTGGAGTGGGGACTAGACTGTTGCCTGTAAGTTGTAATTCTGCCCAGCTTGGCTCAGGGTGGTTTGAATCTAGACCTAGCTGTGGGGCAGTGGTCACGGGCTGGGAAGACATTTCTCAGCCCTGCCAGAGGGGTTTGGTGCTTGGCTGGGTGCACTGCCGAGTGTCGGTGCTGTGGGTGGATGAAGGAATTAGCTCCGTGCTGTGGAGGGGAAGCTGTATCCACTGATGCCCTGTCCTCCTGCAGCTCTAGCTCAGGGCTTAGGGGACATGAGAGTGTCCCAGCTGCCCGGGAAGAAGGTGCCATGGCGCTGTGGCAGCTTGGTGCCCTCCCTCCCCACTGCTTCGGTTGCAGTTGTTCAGTTGCGGAGCGACATTTGGGAAGGGTTTGGGGCTGTGGGCCAGCTCGTGATGCTGGGGCTTGGCAGCTCCCTCCCTTCCAACTCTGTGCTCAGTCCAGAAACTCGCCCGGCATTAGAAGGAGGGGGAAAAGGCTTGGCTGGAAAAATCCAACAGCATCAACCTCCCAGGAGTGGGGACTGAGTCACAGGGTGGGGGGCAGGAGGGGTGCCAGTGGCAGGAATGGAAATGAGGAGGGTCATAGAGTTGTTGGAGGAAGTTTGCGTCCGTCTGAACCTGTCCTTAGTGATCCAGATCAGATTCACAAAGGGTCGTGGGGCTTCTGCAAAGAATTTAAACAAACCTAAGGAGACATGGATGCCCAAACTGCACTGTATGTCTGGACTTAATATTATAAGCAGCATATGCCTGCCCTCCCCTGCCGCCCCATATGAAGTATTAAAATGGGCTGGAAAAGAGGACAGTTCTAAGGAGAGGAGGAAGAGTATTTGCAGTGTGTCAGGTCCTCAGGGCTGGGCTGGGGTCACTGTTATCCCCCTGCAGCTACTGGGCTTCTCAGGGAGGAGAGAGGCATCTGGGGAATGGTGCCCAGCCTGTGGCCACCTGTCTCTGCTGGAGCTGGGCTGTCTGTGCTGAGGTGGGGACAGCGCAGGCGAGTGGCCTGACCTCTGGCGGGAACGAGGTGTCCTGAAGCCAGCGTTGGGAGGGGACGGCCAGCGGGGACAGTGGGGCATGGACATGTTTGTTTACATTCCCTGCTGCTATAAATTGCCTGCATGTCCTGGCGCAGAGATGAGGAGCATCTCACACCTCCTCTGTTCTTGGTGGGGGAATGCTCCCATTCCTTCTTCCCGCTGATGATGGAGGGGAAGAGATGGCCCAGGGCAGCGCTGGCATGCCCAGCACCTCCCCACAGGGAGGAGGTGGTCCTGTCATCCTTTAAGTCCCTCTTGTCTCCTAGCAAGGCATCTGGGGTCACCCCTTCTTGTTGCAGCCCTGAGCATTCTGTGATGGAGCTGTGTGGTGCCATCCCTGAGGGGATGGTGATGGGGCATTTGTGGTGTTGCACAAGGCTATATATGGTTAGGAGTCACCATTGATTTCCCATGTGGGTTTATGTGGTGCCTGGAGCCAGGCAAGTCGGCTGATGGAAAAGCAGCTCCAAGCAGAGGCTGAGCTCCCTCAGACCCCAAATGACCCCAGACTCATCTGTTGGGCCCCAGCTAATATTTTCTCTTCTTTTCTCTCTCTCTCTCTCTCTCTGTCCCCCTGTTGTATCTCGTGACATTTGTCCTGTCTGCCCCTTCCTCTCTCTGTGGGGGACTGTGTCTGTCCTCTGTGACCTCCCACCCTCCTTGCACTCCCTGTCCTGGTATGCTGGCAGAGTACAACGCCAAGCTCAGGGAACTCAGCAAGAGCACCAAAGTCCCCCGTCCTCCTCTGAACCAGCAACGGTCCTTCTCCGGTTTGTTCATTCCACCTCCTTCCTTTCCCCTCCTTCCTTGTTCTCCAACCTTCCCCATCCATCCTTCTTCCCTCTCCTGCCTTCTTCCCTCTCATCCTTCCTTCCTTTTCCCATCTTCTCTCTCTCCTTCCCTTTCATCCTTCCTTCCTCCTCTATCACTGCATGCTGAGTGATCTGTGTGTTGCATGGGTGTGGGATGGAGGGAGACTCAGGAGACCATCTTCATGCAGGATTGATCCCTTTTCTCAGCAGAGTGATGGTCAGGGCTCTCATTGAGCTCCTCCAGTGATGGGGGAGCCCCTGGCCCTGGGTAGAGACTCCCCTGCCCACACGTGGTTTTGCATCTCATCCAAGCCTGGCACTGCTTGCTGGTGGGGTTTTCATTGCGGCCAGTTCTGGGCCCTTGCTGAATCCCCTCCAAGCTTTGCCCTAGGGCCCCACTCCTTTGGGAAGCAAGGGCTGGGGTGCAGCTCCACAGAACCCAGATTTAGCCAGTTGTCAGCCCAGCAGGGTCTCTCCTACATCAGTTTAGGGATCCCCATGGATTGGTCTGCAGCTGGAGGGCGTGGGCTGCCGAGGCTGCATTTTATGCAGTGTGACTTTTGCTCCTTGAAGGTGAGTCTGCCCTGGGTGACGCGTGCTGGTGACCTGCTTGGTGCTTGTTGTGCACCCACTTGTCCCAGGGCAAGGAGAAGGTGGTAGATGGAGTGGGGCTGGGGAGTCACCAGCTTTCTGTGTGACCTTCCTCTCCCCACTGGCACCGTGGGTTTCTCCCCAGCAGGATCAAAGAGGTTTGAACCCTCCCAGTCCTCAGCACGGAGTAAGGTATTTTATCGTGCCCTTTTGGGGTAATCAGGTGGGAGGTGAGGAGCAATCTGTGCCGGGACGGGGTGAGTTGGGCTCTAGTGAGGAGCAGCACAGGACAATGTCTGTTCCTCCTGCAGGCAGGGAGTGAGTTTGTATCTCTCTTCCCTGGGTGTTGTGTGTCCCCGTCTGGCTTTACCTGCTGAGTGGAGATCCCAAGGGCCTTGGGATGCTTCTTTGTTCTCTCCTGTCCACTGTGGGGATATCGCCTGGCTTTTGCCTGGCAGTAGTTCTAGCATCTCATGGCCTAAAAGCAGATGCCTCCTGATTTGGCCTAAAAACCTGGCTCCCCAGCTGCAAAATTACCTTGATTTGCCACCCCTCCTGTTTCCTCCCTCCCAAGCTGTTGTGCTCCCCGCCTTTCCCCAGCCCTAGAGCTGTGCTGAGTCTGAGGGCAGTGCGTTGGTACTAGGTTAGGTACTTAAATGAGCAGCAAGAGGAGTGACAGTGCCACAGGTGTTGGGTGTGAGGGTGAGGAGTGGGGTGCAGGCTGCTGCTCCCCCTTTGAGAACAGGAATCTGCCGCCCTGCAGCCGGCCAGGGCGACCTTGGGAGTCCAGTGACAGTACCGTGGCTAAGGGAGGCTGTATGTCTGCTGAGGGGGCAAAGCAAGCTAGGGAAAGGAGAATTTGTTTTTCAAGCATAGTTTCCATCTCATAAATCACCCAGGGGGTCGGGGGAGCCATGCTCAGAGCCTGGGTTTCCTCCAGGCTTTGCTCCGGGCGGCCTGTGAAGTTTCCCACTCTCCGCTCCTGAACAATGAGTCCCTTTTTTCCCTTCTCCTCCCTCCCCTCCCTGTGGCCCCGGCCGCTTTCCATGTCTGGGGATTGGAGCAGCCAGAGCTTGCTGAGCTCCTGGGTGTCCCAGCGGGCCAGATCCAGCACCCTGTGGTTAGGTGACGTGAAGCCCTGGGGATGGAGCAGGGGGTCCCACTCTGCAGATGTATGATGTGCACTGATAGCCAGGCTCTATCAATCTGCCATGGTTAGTGCTTCCCAAATGGAAAATGCAAAGCAAGGCAGGCGTGCATGGCTTGAGGAGCCAGTCCCTGCCTCTCTGAAGTGCTTGGGCCCTGCAGCTCACTTTGGAATGGGCCAAGGGATGCTCCTGGTGATGCTCCTGCAGTGTTCGGGAGAACCCATAGTGCACAAAGTGGAAGGAAAAAAGAAAATATAAGAGTTTGCTTTATTTTTTCCTAGTATCTTGTTTCTCCCTGTGCTCACAACTGCAGGCTCCAGTCCCTTAAAGTGAAGAGCGGGACAAAAGATTTGAGATGGCCCTATGCAATGCTGCCCATGCCTGCAAAGGCAGCTTCCCAGGCACCCTTTCTGTCCCCCTGTTCTCTCCACGGGTCTTTGTAATGGCCATCCCCCGTGCCGGTGAGCACCTGCAGAAGGGATCGGGAGTTGTGTTTCAAAGCTGCTCTTAGTGGAATTTTCCAGGCCGCCTCCGCGGCTGGAGCCAGCCCCGTTGGCTCGCGTCCCCCGCCTCGCAGCCTGGCTGCCTCTCCCCCCGAGCCGCGATTTTATTGTTGTTGCCATTCACTGGGCTGATTATTTAGAAATGCACCCAGGCCACCTCCTTCCCTCCCGCTCTCCCAGCCCTTTCCCCGCTCCCAGCCTTTTCCCTGGGCCGGGAAAGCTCGGGTGCGTGTGCCGAGCAGTGAAGAGGGGAGGTCAGCGGGCGCGAGGCGTGGGTCCCATGCGGAGCCCCGGGGAGTGAGGGGAAGCAGCTGATGGCTGGTTTTCCTCCGCCAGCCCGTGGGAAAGGAGTTGGTGTTTGAAAAGTGCATTTCCTGGAGCGTGATGCTGGCCTTTCTCCCTTTTTTTTTTTCCTCCTTTTTCTCTTTTTTTCTTCCCTAATGTGCTGACCAAGGGGAGCATGAGTGCTCAATGGTTCTGTGGGAAAAGTAGAGGGGACAGTGTTGTCACCTCTGCTAGTGGGTAGGAGTGAGTCCCACGGGGCTCTGCGCTGTGCCCATGATACTCTGTGAGGTTGCTGTGCACTGAACCTGGCACCATCGTCCATGAGCCCGGATTAACCTCTTCATCAGGCGAGGTGGGATAGAAAGTCTGTTTGGGCACTGTCAGGTGCTGGGAGAGTTGAGCTCCCCTGCCCTGTGCCAACTTTGTCCGTGTTCCTGGGCTTTATCCCAGCCGATGGGGATCTCCACAGCCCAAGAAACCCATTCTCCTGTGATGACTTGCTCACTCTGTTCTTCCCCCCAGCCTGTGGACATTGGTGGCTTATACTGCTGGGACCTGGGAAGGAGGTCTGGGGGGAGATGGAGGAGAGACGCTGATCTCTCCTTTTAGAAACGCTTTGCACTGGGGACAGAGCAGCAGTGTTTTTTTAGAGTTCCCTGTACCATTCTTCTGTTGGGTTCTTTCTTCTTGATCCAGTGCTCCCTCTGCCTCGGGCGCTCACAAAACCAGGCTTTTTCCACTGCTGTGGTTGAAGCCACATCTGGCTGTGGGAGCAGGGATGCAGCTGAATACAGCTGTCCTTGTGCTGGGTGATTTGGTCCTTTCCCATTATGATGCTGTCGGGAGGCCCTGTTGCTTCCCTGCTCTGCAGGGCTGGGCTGTCTGGGCTAATCTCAGGATGCTCTTGCCCCTTGCAGCTACTGCTGGAGATTGTTGTCCCTGGAAGTGTAATGGTGCTTGGGAGGGCTAGTGCAGCAATTCAGCCACTAGCCACAACCCTGCCTTGCTTTATTACGTGGCCTGGGGTCGCTGCTGTAGGGTATATCTGCTCCAGCTACCCATGCTGGTCTGGGGGTTTGATGCAGTTGAGTGCTGAAGCTGAGACCTCTCAGGTCAGGCCTGGAGCATCTCCTGCTGGTCCCCATCTCAGCTGGCAGCTCCTCACCCCTCTACCACCCTGTGCTTGCCCTGCAGGGGTGCAGTCCCGGGAGAAGCCTCTGGAGGAGAGCGCTGTCCCTGCCCGCAAGCGGACCCCCAGCGACAGCCACTATGAGAAGAGCTCACCAGAGCCCAGCTCGCCCCGCAGCCCCACCGTCCTCTCACCTGAGGTGGTCAGCACCATCGCGGCCAACCCTGGAGGGAGGCCCAAGGAGGTGGGCTGGAGTAGAGGAGTGCTGGGATTGGGGGATGGCTGACTGGGGACAAATGCCTCCAGGGAGAGGGATGGTTTGGTCAGCATTCACAGCATCCATAGAGTTGGGGATCAATGATGCTTTTTGTGGTGGTGGTGATAGTTAGCAGGGAGGAGGCAAAACCCTTCCCTTTGCCCCCTCTCCTTGGTGTGTCTTAGAGGTTTGTACCCATCTTACAGATGGGACTGACCCTTTCTCCTGCTCTCCCCAGCCTCACCTCCACAGCTACAAGGAAGCCTTCGAGGAGATGGAGGGTGCCTCCCCCACCAGCCCACCCTCCAGCGGCGGTGAGATTTCTCCCCCGACCCCAGCCTTCCCTGTGTCACCACAAGCCCCTTACTCCAACACCTGTAAGTGCCATGGCTCTGGGAGGCAGAGGAGCTCGGTGGGTGGCTCTGGGCAAGCCAGAAATTTGCCAAGGGTCAGACAGCTCCAGGTTCCAGACACCCACCGCCATGTTAACCACTCCTCCTCTCCATCCTACTTTCTTCTCCACATCCTGCCACTCCGTGCTGCTGTCAGCATCCCACTTACTTCAGCATCCCATGCTTGGCACCCTCGTCTTTGCTTTTTCCCACCCTCCACTCACGGGGGTGTTTTTGGATGGGATCCAAAGGTGGGATGAGGAGAGAGGCCTGCTTTCACCCCATCCCAGTCCTGCATCTCCCCATCTTTCCTGCTGGCATGGCATGAAAAGAAGCAAGACTGCTGTGGCAGGAGAGTGGGAGGGAGGCAGGAGGGAGTGAAGATCAGGAGGGCGGACTCACACACCATGTCACTTGTTGCCTGTAGTTTCAAAGGCAGGAGGGGAAGAAGGCTGGGATGCATGCCCTTTGCATGCAGCTTGTCTCCGCTCCTCCGGCGCGGCATCTCTGTTCTGACTAACCCTGATGCAGTCACGGTGGGTTTGTGTGACCAGCTTGAGCGACGAACCCTCAGGAGCAGCCACATGTCGGCACAGCATGACTCGGGCCGGAGCAGTGCAGTGGAGCAGTCAGTCTACTGGGAAACCCATTAAAAAGATGGCAGCCCCCCATGCCCTCTAAAACACTTCTGTAGGCTGAAAGCTGAGGGATGCTCTAGGGTTGAGGATGCTTGGGCTGAACGCAGCCCCTGATGCCATGTCCTGGTTGCAGTGAAGCCACCTGCCCCCCACAGCTCAGCCTATGGGGCTTGGGGTCGTTTTCTCCTGTACTGTTGCTCTTCCCTGCAATCCTCTGTTTGATCCCGCTCTCATGGGATGAGGAGACGAGTGTGGGAGAATCGCCCGGGCGCTTGGGAGCTTGGAAATGGCCCCGTTGTTCCTGGAGACTGAGAGCTCGGCCCTGGGGCAGCAGCAGCTCCTTTGGCAGTGGGTCAGTGGCTTTGGGGGACGAGTCACTTGCAGAGGTGACGGCAACAGCCTGGCTGGGGTCATGGCCCCAAGGCAGTGCTGCTTATCCAGCGCCAGCCAGGGAAGCCTGGGAAGCTTGAAGCTGCAGCTTTCAGGCTTTGCCAAAGTGGCCCTGGAGGATATGGGAGCAGTTCCCTTCTGTTGGGGAATGGTGGTCCTAGGAGAATTCCTGGCCCTATGAGGATCCTTCTGCTCATCAGCCAGCTGAGGTGTGAGCTGACATTGTGGCTTGGGGTCAGCTGGATTTGAGGAAATCAGACACTCACTGGGGAAGGTGCTGCCGTCTTAGTTTCCCAGGGACTTGGCTGCTTGGCTGCTCCAGCCCCAGGCTGCTGGGTGGACCTGGCCTCAGGGCAAGGGTCTGGCTTTCCTCTGGAGCTCCCACCACCCACCACCTCCCAGCCTCGCCACAGGCCCTGTGCCTGTGCCACCAGTCAGAGATGTTCAAACACTGTTGGAGACTCATGCCCTCTTGCTGAAGGTGATGCCCCGAGGTTTCCCCTGGTATGGGAAAATACAGCGTAAGGGAGATGAAGCAAACCCAGTGGGTAGGATGGGAGAAGATGTGTAATCTGCTTGGGGTGGTCTGCCCTGCCCTGTGAAACCCCACTGCCATCCACACCATAGCCATACAAACGCACGCAGCTCCTCCTGGTGTGTTTGTCTGGGCACAGGGGTGCAGACCTCACATGTACATTGCCACCCTCTGTGTGAACATCCTCACCCACCCATTGAGCTGGTCTGGAGGGCAGGGCTTTTTGGCATTCCTTCTATCCCTTTCGGGAGGGGGTGATGAGCTGCTTTGGGACAGCTGGATTCCAGCTCGGCCAGATAGGGGGATTGGCAGAAAGGAGTTCAGGTGTGGGAGAGCTGGGTTGGGATGGCTGCTCACGTAGAGGAAATGAAAGGGGCTTCATGCCTTTATGCTGGGGCTTTATGGGAATGGTGCTGGGAGATGGGGTCTGGGCCCGTCCTGGTGAGAGCTGTCCCCTTTCTCCATCCTGCCAGCTTTGCAATGGGGCGGGGTGTTTGTTCCCAGCCACCTCCTGCCCTGTGTCCTCTCCCAAATGAAGAGGGAGATCAGTAAGCTTCTGCAGTGTTGCTTCATACTGGGACATCTCATGCTCTCAGCAGCCCACCCTTGCAGCCAGTGGGTGGGATGGGCTGTGGGGGCTGGGAACCCATGAGCAGCTCCAGCCTTTCTGAAGCGTCACCCCCCACCCCTCCACTAACATTCTTGTGTCCACTGTGCCGACAGTGCGTTCTCCCCCTGGCCTGGCCAAGACCCCGCTCTCAGCTCTGGGGCTGAAACCCCACAACCCGGCTGAGATCCTGCTGCATCCAGTGGGAGGTGAGTGCGGGCATGGGGACTGCATGCAGATTTTTTGTGGGAGTGTCCCTGAGGACACCCCAGAAGGGTCCCTAGTTCGGAGAAGGCACTTCCAACTCCCTTTTGGGGCCAGGTGGCTGTGGGGGTCCTTGTCACCTTTTGTGGGGACTCTGGGACTGTGTAAGTGTGGGGGATGTTGGTGCTGCCCTGGGGGGCTCAGCACAGTAAGGTCTTCAGCGGTGAGGGCTAGATAACCCTGCGGCCCTGTTTCTTGCCCAGCCCCATATTCTTCCCTCTCCCACCCCCTGCATTTCTTCTCCTCCCTAGGACAGCTGGAGACAGTTTGCTCTCTGGGAGCTGAGCCTGTCAGCCAGAACAATATCCAGAGCTCTTTCCATCCTGGATAGCAGTCCCTGAGTGCAAAGGCCCTGCTGTCCTGGGGATGTGTCCTGGAGTAGCCTGCCAAGCCAGACCTTACTGCTCCCCAGCACCCAGGCCCCTTCCAGAGCCAGCTCAGGGCTGAGTGTAACCTCCCCAAACCCATCTGAGCCTGGGGGCAACAGGCTGATTGAGCTCACAGTGCAAGACCCTTCTCCCTCTGCCCTCAAGGGCGAGCTGATGCTTATTTCGTGCTTGCTGGGCTTCTTGGAGCAGCCTTTTGGTCACTCTCTGCTGCACTATTCCCTCTTTCCCATCTGAAGCCAGCCTCCTGGGTTTTGGACATCATTTCTGGGATGTTGACGTGAACTGTGGGGGTGTCTGAGGCCGTGTTTCAGTTTGGAGCACAGTGTCGGGAGGTGTGGGGCGCTCCTTTGTGCTCTGTGTGCCCCTGCCTGAGCAAGGCAGAGCTGCTTAACTCTGATTTCTCTTTCTGTCTTGCACCTCCCTTTCTCCTCTTCCCACTCCCATCACTCCCCTGCCCCTCCATCCCTCAGAGCTAGAAGGGGAAGCAGGCGGTGACTCTGAAGAAGGTAAGAAAGGCTTTTCTTTCTCTGTCTCTCTCTTCCTCATGCAACTTCACTGTTGGGACTGTGACTCAGAGCAAGCCCTGGTGTCTGTTCCAGCAGCCTTCCCTTGCACTGTCCCTCAGGGATGCAGGAGCCTGAGTCTCACCTGTCCTGCTCCCTTTAGAGGAGGGGCACATCATGCCTTGTGTCGTGATAGGATTTCTCAGTGTCCAAGTTGGACCTGAGGGTCTGTCACATTGTGTGGCAGTCATCCGTGGGGACTGAGAGCTCTTTGTCAGTGAGTGGCATCCTTACTGGTGGCACGCTGGGGATGCTGGCATGCTGCGGCCAGCTTTGGATGAGCCTGGCGGGGATCTGGGAGCAACAGCCCCAGTTTTAGTCTCCTGCCCTCCCCTTTTGGCTTTGCTGTTGCCATTCAGAGTGAAAATAAACCAAAGTGCAGCACAAAAGGTCAGCGGGCGCAGAGGCCACCAGTGTGTTGCCGGCTCAGCCGGCTGGGCAGTGGTGCGGCACCCGCAGCTGGTGCACATCTTCTGCCAGCCAGGCAGCTGCCCAAATTGCCCCCACCTCTCCTGGTGGTCTCTGGATTGCGCCACTTTGGGGGTGCCAAGGATGGGGCTGAGCTGGGACATCAGTTCAGGAGTGGCTGTGCTGATGGTGCAGGCACTGTGGGCTCTGGGATGGTGCGTCTCGTGTGGGGACAGAGGCTTTGGGAGTGGCTGTGGTTCCTTGGAGTGCTGCCTGCTGTGTAATGGTTGTTGGGTGGTTTTGCTTCCTCTTTTAATGAATTTTTGGGCTCTCAGAGCTAGGATGAGGAACTGTATGTTCAGGATGGGTTTTGGGGAAAGGGTGTCTCTTCTTGGTGGGTGTGGTGCTTCCTCTAGCTCTAGCAGCCATCAGCATTTCTCCTTGGAAGTTTCTCAAAATGCACATAACCCAAACCTGAACATTGTGTAGTACTGGAGAAAGTGTTTGCTTCAAAAGAAACATTCTACTTTCAGACCTAATTTTTCAATGATGGCTTTTTGGATACATTAAAAGAAGCAAACTGGGATAAAACCAGGCTTTTCCCTCATAAGTTCCCCCAAGCTTTACCATTTCTGTGCAGTTTTAAGCCTCCAAAGACTCAAACATTGCCTCTCCTCTCCTTCCCACTAAACTCTCAGGAGCTCAAGCTGTCCTGCTTCTCTGTCCCCTTGCATGATGGTTGACCCCCAAGCAAAGATGTCCAGTCACCCTGCACTGCCCAGGCTGAATGGCCACCATGGGCCTCTTGCCCTGCTTCATCCTCTCTGATAAAATTATATTTTTGGGGATTGAATCTATGGTTCTGAGAAGGGACTGGTATTTTGGCTTAACACTGCTGGCTTAGGACCCTCTGCACTCAGCCACACACTCCAAGAGGGTCCCTGCCCCTCCATGCTCTACCTAGCAGATCCCAGCTGGAATGGCTGGCCTGTGTATGGGGCTGGAAGATGCTTTGGCAGTGAGGGAGCTCAGGATGTGACTGTCAGCTCTGAGGAGGCTTTAAAACAGCCTGACACAGATGCAGCGCTGGGCATTTCTGGCCACAGCGCAGCCCTGCTCGGATTTGGGATTCCCAAACAAATGCCCGTCTCCCTGGTGACTCAGAGCTTTTCTATTCTCCCGCCCATTTTCCCATCTCCAGAGTCTCTTCCAAGAAAACATAAGGAGGCAAGGTCAGATTTTTCAACCTAAAAAAACTCCTGCCTGAAACTTCCTAACTTTTCTTTTCTCTTGTCCTGTATTGAATCAAAGTACTGGGACCTGTGCCCATGGCCACACACCTCACTGGCACAGCCCCCAAGCCCCCTGCTCCTGCCTTTTCAGGAGGGGCTGGCATTTTCACAGCCCTATGGTCTTAACCTCTTGCAGGCTGACTCATATGTACTGTCTGGCTAATTTTAGTCTAGGCTGGGGAGCTGGGAAGGGGAAAAGTGAGTAGCTGTGAAATTAATTTAATTACCTAAGCTGCGATGAATTTCTTGCAGCTGCCCCGGGCAGTGCCTCATCCCCGTCACTCAGGATGTCCTGCCTTTGATGCTGGTAGCCAGCCTGTGTAGAGGTCCATCATCTGGTTTTGGCTCAGATCTTTCCTGGGGTGGTTGGGCAGGGACACCAGTCTAAGGGAGGGACTCCTCCTTGCCTCTCCACAGACAGATGGGGTACAGAGATGCTGCGGGGGAAGGAGTGAGACCTATGACAGTCTTTTTTCTTGCGTGTCTCTGCTCCAGCTCTGAACGTGGAGCTGTGCATTGGCGTTGCTGACTGTGAGCAGGCCAGCTTGCCAGCAGGCTGAGCCAGAGCCCAGCTGTTATGACTAATAATAACAATAATAATGTTTGTCATGCTAATTACTACTGCAGAGCTGCTTTGGGCATGGCCAGCCTGGACCCAGGGACCTGCAAGGCTGCCCAGCCTATAGCATTTGATGCCAGTGGGTCTTGCATAGGGCAAGCTGAGGTATGACATGGCTGCAGGGCTTGGGGGAATGGGACTGAAGCTGCAGCCTGTTCCTCTGGTGCAGCTTTTGGTGGGGGCTGTGGTCTGTCAGGGCTGTCATAGGGATGGGGACCAGCCTGGCTGGAACAGGAGGTAGGGGGAAAGGTATGAGAGAGGACTGGGTCTGATGTCTGCCATGGCTGGTAATGGCCAGCCCAGCCTGCTGCTCCTGGCACGGGACAGCTTGGCGGCTCTAAAGGAAAATTGCTGTTCTTGGTCGTGCTCCTGGGCTCCGGTTTCAGGCTGGGCTGGGAGTGAAAGTGTTGGATGCTGCAGTGGAAATAGCTGGAGTTGCCCTCTGGTCTGCTGCTGGAGATGGCTGGCAGAGGTGGGCCGCAGAGGGCAGGGACCATGGGACATCGTCGTCAGTCCCGTGTGAGTCAGCCAGGCTGGGCAGAGTCACTGGCTCTATTTTTAGGGGCTGTGGATGAGCAGGGAGCAGGACGTGTTCCCTGTGGCATCCTGGGTGGGAGGGACGCTGACTCAGAGCAGGGTGCAGGGGCTGTGGCATGTGAAGGGATCGTGGTCCCAGGTTCCAGTCCCCTCAGGGAAAGGGAACCCTGTGCCCTGGCTGGGGTCTTCAGCATTCTTGAAGCAACTTAAAGGTCCTGAATGAGGCAGATGTGTTTTTGCACACCCCCTGGTGCAAGAGGTAGGGGGAAATCTTCAGCTGGAGGAGGTCGGCTCAAGCACCTTCACTGGTGTGAAATGTGGATCCTGGGAAGGGTGTGCCCCCTTTCCTTGCAAGCTCTAGGCTCATCTGTTTCCGCTTCTCTTTTGCCACAGAGCCCAGGAGCTATGTTGAGTCAGTGGCCCGCACGGCCACAACAGGCAGGGGAGGGACTCTGCCTGCTGCCCAGCCTGCTGCCCAGCCCACTGCCCAGCCCGGAGGCCCAGAGATGCCCACAAGGAATGGCACTTTCTCCAACTCCTTCATCGCCCCCAGCCCTGTCTCCACCAGCAGCCCTATTCACAGCATGGATGGGTAAGGCAGTGGGTGCAGGTCCCAGGGACTGGTGGGGCTGGGGCTGAACCCTGCCTGCTGCACAGGTTTAGAATCACAGAATCATTAAGGCTGGGAAAGACATCCAGGATCATCGAGTCCAGCCTTTGACTGAACACCAGAGCACTGAGTGCCACGTCCAGTTGTTTCTTGAACATCTCCAGGGATGGCGCTTGCTCCCACATTGAAACTGCCTTTGCAAAGACCCACATCTCTCCGTGCAAGGTTTGGGTATCCTGGCCAACTGTGCACCTCAGTGCCCTCAGAACACAAATCCTGGTCACTGCTGGTCACTTGGTGGTTACTGGACCTCAGAAGCCTCTCAGTGGGAACTGGGCTCCTGGAGTGGGAGGAGGGATGGGTTGTGCTAACTCCTAGCCCTGGGTTAGGCTGAGCATTAGTCCTCTGGGGTGAGATGGAGCCATTGTCCCTGTCCCCTGTCCACCCTGCCCACGAGGTGTTCTGCATGCACACAGGCTGGCAGGGCAGAATAAATCAGGTGTTTGCTGGGAGCAGAGCTGGAAAAAGGCTCTGTCCCACAGAAAGTCGTATTTTGAGATGAAACTGGGATTCATGGTGGAACTAAAGCTGCCTCTAGTTGCTTTCATGCAGCTGGCAGGACCCATCCCACCGTTGCCTCTGGACAACCAAGTAGCTGACTGGCTCTGTGCCTCAGTTTCCCTGTGCGCCACGTGCAGGAGGGTGCCAGTACCAGTCAGCAGCAGGAATGACCGGTGGAACTGAATTCTACTTTTCTTTGTCTCTCCTCAGGGCCTCCCTCCGCAGCTACCCGTCAGAAGGCAGCCCCCATGGCACGGTTACGCCTCCCCATGCCTCGGCTGAGCCTGTGTACCGGTCGCCTGTTGGCTCGCAGATACCCTCTGCTCACAGCAGCTACCAAAACTCGTCTCCATCTTCCTTTGCAATGGTCCAAGGAGGGGTCCCGGGCTCGGCATACAGCAGCCCCGACTACCCTGATGGCCGAGCCGGCCTCCAGCCAGAACCCCAAGCTCGGCCACAGCCACAGGTCAATGTGGTGGGGGTCCACACCCTGCCAGGGAGCCCCCGCAGCCTGCACCGGACAGTGGCTACGAATACACCGCCCAGCCCTGGCTTCGGGCGAAGAGCCATCAACCCCAGCATGAGTGGTGCTCCCGGCAGCCCCGGGCTGGGCAGGCATGCTGTGGTGGCCCATGGCAACCTGGTGGCCCCACCAGGGAGCCCCAGCCTGTCCAGGCACCAAGCAGCGGCAGCCACATCCCCTGGCAGCCCCCTGTATGGCTACTCCAGCCCGGAGGAAAGGCACCTGACGCTGTCTCGGCAGAGCAGCTCCTCTGGCTACCAGCCTCCCTCCACGCCGTCCTTCCCTGTCTCCCCAGCGTACTACCCCGGCACGAGCACACCGCACTCCTCCTCCCCGGACTCGGCTGCCTACCGCCAGGGCAGCCCTACGTCGCAGCCTGCGCTGCCCGAGAAGCGGCGGATGTCAGCCGGGGACCGCTCCAACAGCCTCCCCAACTATGCCACTGTCAATGGCAAGGTGTCCTCTCCCCTCTCCAGCGGCATGTCCAGCCCCAGCGGTGGGAGCACTGTCGCCTTCTCCCACACTCTGCCGGACTTCTCCAAGTTCTCCATGCCAGGTAAGGGATGCTCTTGGAGGTCCCTGTGTACCCCTGCCCTGCTCGAGGCTCTCCCCTCTTCCTCCTTGCTGGCTGTCAGGAAAGGAATTGCAGCCATGTCCTGATTTACCCCTCCTGTCCATCCGCAAACCAAAGGCACCGCTAGGGCTCGGGCCATTTCCTGCGCTTTCTGACAAATCCAAACAGGAAAAACACCGACCAGCGTCTCTGGCATAAACAGTGCTCAGAGATGCGTATGGGAAGATCAAAGCTCCCAGAGACGAATTTTCTCTGTCGTGGGGATGCACTGACCTCTTGGCCCCATTCCCAGTGGGCTTTACCCCACTGAGACCCCACTGCGGTGCTGCCTCCTCATTTCAAATGGTGCCGTGCCCTGGGTGCCGTCCTGCCTGGAACGCTTTTGCCAGCTCCTGTTACAGACACCTTGGTGACGCCGAGATCGGGCTGATAGCACCAGGGAAATAAAGCTGTGGGGCAGCAGTGGCTCCGGCTGCTGGGCAAGCCCTTTGTGGGGATGCTGGCACTTGTCCTGGCCCTGTGACTCCGTGGCCAGGGACCTTTCCCAACGGGGAAGCATGAGCAATTAAAACCTGTAACAATTAGCAAGCAGCTTGGAGAGGGGAGCAAGCTCCCTGCATCTCTGAAGGTGACCAGACTGCAGAGGGCTGATAACATGTCTCCAGCAGAGATGCTATCCAATCCTCTCGGTTGTTTGCCTGGTTGTTTCTGGAAAGCAGGTGGTTGTAAATGTTGCCTGAATAAATGACAGCTTCATGGCCAGAGGACCAGCTCCTGTTGGGGCTGTGCCACTGGTGGGCACTGAACAAGGCACAGTCAGGCTGGGGCTGGGGCTGCTTTGCCCAGGGTAGATTGACCTGTCCAGTTCCTCTGCACAGAGCAAAGATAAGGGCAGAAATTTATGCCCTTATGAAGTGTGAGCCAAATCTTTAACATTAGAGAGCAGTGAAGGTCCTCTGAAGTGGGATGATCTCCCCAGCACCTCCAGACATACCTCTTCCCTCCAACAGTTTTTTTTTCACCTGGCCACCTTCCTTCTAAATGAAGAATTCCCATTTTGTCTGTGGCTGTGTGCCAAAGAGGCTCATCTGACACACAGCCCTTCAAGGGCCCTTGAGTTTGTATTTAACTTTTGATGCCCAGCAGCCCCATAAGCTCCAGGTGATGATCAGCTTGTCTGGGTATGGGGAACTGGGTTGAGGTTAGTGCAATGTGCTGGATCTGAAAGGAGGTGGATGTATTAATGCTTTGGCTGGATGTAGAGTTTCAAATACAGCATCTTTTAACTTTTTTCTTGTCTTTTCTTCCCTTTCCTGCAGACATCAGTCCCGAGACTCGTGCCAATGTCAAGTTTGTGCAGGATACTTCCAAGTACTGGTACAAACCAGACATCTCCAGGGAGCAGGGTAGGTAGATGACACAGGGTCGGGAGTTGGGGTGTGTCTGGGATCCCAGGGATTAGCAAGGATTTCCCTTATGGACTGGGTTGAGAGTGAAGGTGAATAATGGCTGCTCAGGCTGTTGCAGATGGGGGTTGAAGCCCCATTCAGCTGCAGGTTTGTGTGATGTGGGCTCCTCAAACCTTCCTCTTGGAGAGGAGCTCCAGTCCACTGCAGTGTGCAGTGGATCTATGTTTGCAGTTTAGGGTGCAAAACACCCAGATCTTGAGTTGATAATGCTCAGAGGTGTCTTGGAAACATGGCTAAAATAAGTGGGGAGAACAAGGAGGCAGCAGGATGCCTTCAGGGGCATAGTCCCAGCATTTGGCCCTCGGTTCCTGCTTGCTCTCCAGTACGTGGTTGCTCAGAGATAGGCAAGGTGGGAATTGGAGATGCCCACACAAGGGCGGTGGAGGGAGATGAGCCTGTGCCTGGCAACCCACTCAGATGTGGAGGAGGCACGGTGACATTGTGTTGCCTGGCTACAAGGTGTGGAGCTGGGACACCCCGTCCCAGCCCACGCCCGCTGGTGTCTTGAGGGTGTGTTGGTTCTCACCATGCTGTCTCTGAGCTCTGCCATTCTCTCCTGCAGCCATTGCCCTGCTGAAGGACAGGGAGCCGGGGGCTTTCATCATCCGAGACAGCCACTCCTTCCGGGGAGCCTACGGCCTCGCCATGAAAGTCGCTTCTCCGCCTCCCACGGTCATGCAGCAGAACAAGAAAGGTATTGTGTGCCCTTCTCCTTCCCACGCCGAGATGCTTTCCATCGTTCAGCTGGGGCGAGCGGGCAGCTGGAGCTGCTGAACCAGTCGTGCCCTTGGGTATGTGCTGATATGGCAGGATCTCTGCCTCCCAGGGCACTGGGAAGCACCAGACACCCTCTGCCCTGAGCTGTGGAGGGCTCAGGAGCACCTACGTCTTGGGCTTTGGTATAATGAAATGGGCACAGCCTCTCCGGCCCACCAACACTGTGGGCGAGCTTGGCTTGGGGATGCCCCTGTGCAAAGGGACAGGTTTGAGGAGGGTGTGTGTGGTGTTAGGGAGCCCTCCCTTGAGCTGGAGTACTGGTTTCCTAATGGGACTGCATAGTAATAGGAGGAGGGTGGCTCTGGTGTGAGAACATCTCATCTCTTCCCAGGAGACTTGACCAATGAGCTGGTGAGGCACTTCCTCATCGAGACTAGCTCACGAGGTGTGAAACTAAAAGGATGTCCCAACGAGCCTAATTTTGGTAAGTGCCCCCAGTATGCTTCTCACACGTGGGGTTGGGTTGCGAGAGCCTTGCCTTTGCCAGACTGTCAAAGCCGAACTGTCGGGTGTCTGGGAGAGCCTGTTACTGCCTCTTGTCCCTGTGTAACTGAATCCTGTGGGCATTTGGAGCCTCTAAGTTCATGCACACTCAGGAGAGCACACCAATGTGCCTGTATGCACAGGTACATACCTGTCTACACACACATGTAGGACAAATGATGCTGCTGGGCAGGGTGGAGGGCAGGGTCTCCCCTTGTTCCATTTATCCTATGGCTAATGTTGTCTGAGGAGCTGCACGAAGACCTTTGTTGCATTTGTGGTTCCTAAAGTGGCCCTGGCATCTCTGTCCTCTCCCTGAGCCCTCTGTGGAGGGCTACATGGTGGTTTCCGTGAGAGGAATTGCCACATGTGGCATTAGGACCATTAGTGAAGAAACCCACCTAAAACTGTTTCCATCCACCCAGAGCAATGATGACCTCATTAGGGAAAGCTGGAGTTTCTTATTCCTTTCCTTGGTTAATGGTTACTGTACTTTGGATTGTGCGGTTCCACAGCCTAATGATTTTGCAAAAGGATCATTGTATTAACCCAGCAGGTGCAAACAATTCTTCATCTGGCAACACTGGCCCTGTGCTGACCATCTTCCCTCTCTCCCCAGGCTGTCTCTCGGCACTGGTGTACCAGCACTCCATCACACCCTTGGCTCTGCCCTGCAAGCTGGTCATTCCTGACCGAGGTAAGAGCCAGGACCAGAAGGCATTGCATCTGACAACCTGCAGGGAGGGGGTAGGTTTCCAAGCAGGGAGCACCAGTAACCATCCCATGCCTTCTAGATCCCATGGAGGAAAAGAAAGACTCTGCGTCAGCCACCAACTCAGCCACGGACCTCCTCAAACAGGGTGCAGGTGAGTTGAGAGGGGCAGTCATGGAGTGAACATGGAGTAGTGGCTTGGAATAGTGGCTGACCCCATGCCTGCTGTCTCCCTTTCCAGCCTGCAACGTCCTCTTCATCAATTCAGTGGAGATGGAGTCTTTGACGGGCCCCCAGGCCATCTCGAAGGCTGTTGCTGAGACGCTGGTGGCTGACCCCACGCCCACAGCTACCATTGTTCACTTTAAAGTCTCCGCACAAGGCATCACCTTAACGGACAACCAGAGGAAGTAAGAGCCTCCATGACCACATCTCTGGCCAAAAGCCTATGTTGGCTTGTTCGCAAAGCCAACAGGGCTGTGATTCAGGAAGTGTGTTGGTGAAGGATGTCCCTGGGATGGCATCAACCTGGTCATGGACATGGTTGGGATTTGTCCTTGACTCTTGGAACAGCCTATGGGAGACCTATGGCAGTGTCCCCTGGGCTGGTGGAGCTGGGTTGTGGTGGGACAGTGGTGGAGCCTCCCTGGCCCTGACATTCCCTGCTTTGTGTTTCAGATTGTTCTTCCGAAGACACTACCCCCTCAATACCGTCACCTTCTGTGACTTGGACCCCCAGGAACGAAAGTGAGTGCCCTAACCTGGGGGGAGCATGTGACCCCTGCCCCTTTCACTCCTCTAGCCTCCTGGGATGCTTGGAGCAGGGTCTTTGCTTGCTCTCTCCTCTGCTCTTGTGGAGAGCAGGAACGCAAGGTCCCTTTGGATACTGTGGGGCAAGGCCAGCTTCTTCTGGTGACTTTTTGGTATCTCCAAACACCTTCATGCTGAGGGAGAGGTGCATCATTTTTCCATAAAGCCAAGCCTGTGCAAAGCCAGGCTGGCCTTTCAGCATTGGTGTGGTGGCCCCCATCGTGGCCCTGTCTCTCTGTGGGGTGCAGGAGGGACCATCCCTCACACCTTTTCTTCTCCTTGCAGGTGGACTAAAACTGATGGCAGTGGCCCAGCCAAGTAAGTACTTTCTGTGCTTCCCAGCAGATCCCTCACAGCTTCTGTCAAGGTGGCTTCTGCCTGTGTTTGGGCATTGGCTGGCAGATGCCCTGCGCAGGGCATCCTGGCTGTGTGTGAGATGGGCTCAGCTCCTCACTGCAGGAGTGTTTTGCCCAAGCATGAGATCATGGTCTTGGGGACTCTGGATGCATCTTTCAGCCCCAAATTCCTGGTCAGAGCAGGCACGGCTCTTGCTGAACTGACCAAACTGGAAGCTCTCCTGACAGAGTCACTGGGAACCAGCTTATGGAGCAGAGCTGGGGTTATGCTGATGGCACGTGAGCTACTGGTCATCTCTTCCCCTTCTTTGTGTCCTTCCTGTCCTGACCCATGGGAGGACAGAGCTGTTGACTGAGCCCATTTCCAGGGGCCAGCTCCCACTAATTTTAGCCATTGTGTTAGCAAAGGGGTTTTTATTAGGATGTCCAGCTGCTGGGATATTTCCCCTCCGCAATTAGAAATGCCGTAGCCTGGGCCTGTCTCACATTCTGTTCCCCCTGTATTTATAACTTGAGTTTGCACATTCTAATTAAAAAAAAAATAAGGGACATTTTATTCATCAGGGGAGAGTCAGACAGAAATAACCAGATGGTCTCACTCAGCTTCCTGTGTCCTTGCATGGCCTTCATCTCCTAGAGGGTCTACCCCAATGGCCAGCCCATCACACTTCTGGCTTCAAGAGGCCAAACCAAGGCAATGCTGTGATCATCTGGAAGGCCTCTTCTTGGGGACGGACTTGGGAAGGGTGGCAGAGATGTTCAGAGCAAGGGTGGTTTGATCAAGAAATGATTGAAACGTGGCGTTCAAAGGAACTGCAGCAAAGGAAACAGGAGATGGGCCTTCATGCAGGCTGGTTTAGGATGTATCTCTATGTGTTGTGAGAGGTGAAAGAGGGGAAGAGGGATGAGACCATGTTGGAAGAGGGTGGTGGTAATCCTTGTGGGAGCAATACTGGCAAACCTTGTTGAGGCTTTTGTCTTCTCCGCACACAGGCTCTTCGGCTTTGTGGCCAGGAAGCAAGGGAGCACCACAGACAACATCTGCCACCTCTTTGCTGAGCTGGACCCAGACCAGCCAGCTGCAGCCATCGTCAACTTTGTCTCCAGGGTCATGCTTGGCTCCGGCCAGAAGAGATGAGCTGGCACTTGCGGGTGATTCTTGAATTTTGGAGAAGGACTTGGAGCTGATCCGAGAAGGAGTGTGAGGAAGTGCATTGTGGGAGAGGGAAGTGAATCGGGGGGGGAAAAGGGTTGGAATTTTGGAGGAAAACAGCAAACAACAAAAAAACCCCAACAAAACCCCTAAAAACTCAACACAAGCCAAACACACACATAGAGGAACCAAAACCACGCACCCACAAAAGAGAGCCACAGAGTCACGCCAGACAGGATGCATGTCCCATCACAGGGAAGGTGACCAAAGCAAAGGCGGCAGTGAGAGGTGTGTTCCCAGCTTTCAGCATCATGGCCTCAAGTGGTGACACCCATTTGGGACTGAATGCGGGACCATGACTGGTGTTTTCCAGCTGGAAGAAAAAGAGGCAACTGGCAAAACCCATGGAAGAAACTTCATCCCAGCAGCTCCATCTGCTGTGTGTTTGAACTGACATGTAGGAGATAATGACATGGGCTGGGTCTATGGGACACCAGAGGAGATGCTCTCAGAAACCTTCCCTTGTCCAGCTGCAGAGGAGGGTCCTCACCGGTCCCTGCGCTTCCCCCAAAACCTGCTCACGACCTGGCAACTTACTGGGGACATGGGGAAATGGGTCCTGAACCTTCTCATCCCTGAGGAGCTCAGCCATGGGCTGACCTTTGCTAACCCAGAGCCCAGCACCAGTCACAGGTGAGACGCTGTGAGTCCACCCAGAGAGGGGGGTCGTGCTGTTTCTCCACCTCCCCAGGGGTTCTTGTGCCCCCCAGCCTGCGAGGAGGTGTGGGGGTTCCTGCCGCCCTGCGCCCGGGACGGTGGATACTCCCAGCAACCCGGAGGATGCAGAAAGTCGCCTCCTCTCCCATCTTCCCCTTTTCCCTCCCATCACTCGTCCTCTTGGGCAGTTTTCTCCTGCGGCCTGTCACATTCTCTTAACACAAAAAAAAACCAGAAAGGAAAGGAATAATTGTAATAATAATAATGATTATAATAATAGCGGATGCTGGCACAGGTGGGTTCCCTGTGCGAAGCAGCAGACCCGTGGCTACCCCTATCTAGCTCTTCGGAGACTCGCAAGCGGTTTTTAAATTGCATGGACATTCAAGTTGCACGAAAGGCAAATGACTACAAGTAACTCAGGCGCTTTTTTCTCTTTTTGTTTTGGAGGCCACGTTAAAAAAATAAAGAAAAAGAAGGAAGAAAATTAAAAAAAAAAAGAAAAAAGGAAGGGACCTGCAGTGGCTGGGCAACTTCGGCTCAGTGGGGAGGTAACAGGTCCTCTGAGAGCCACCCTGCTTGGTGCATGCGTACCCCCAAAACCATCTGGCTGGAGGCTCGTACCCCTCAAATGCACCATAGTTTTGCAGTGATTTCAGTACTTTTCCCTTAGCTTTGGTAGGTGAGGAGGGCAAGCTGGGTGGAGAGAGGGGCAGAGGGCCCCTGTGCCACTGCAGGGGGAGAGATCATGGTGGGGGTGCAGCAGGTGGAGGTCCCGGCCCTATGGTGCTGGGGAGGGGGCAGAGGATGCTTCGGTCACATGAGCAGGTTTAGGGCAGGGGTAGTGGTCCAGCTGGAGCTGTGGGGTTGTTGCTGAGCCCTCTGCTGCAAATATTCCCCCCGAGAGCTTTTTTGGGCAAAATTTTCAGTGCAAAGTGGCCCAGATAGTCTTTTGGGGACAAAAATTAGAAACATAGCACTGCAGTCCCCTGGAGAGCTTCTCTCCCGTGGACCACCCTTGCCTTGATAGCTATAATATATATACAAGCTATACTGACAAAATACTGTAAGCTAATGAAATTTTAAGGAGGAAAAAAAAGGTTAAATTTACACTCCGAAAATATTTATTTTTGCCATATTGCTTTCTGCGCATCATATCTCCCCCACTGTATCCCCCCCTTCCCCTGCCCTGGGGAAACACCTGCATGTTAAAAGAAAATCCAGAGCAAGGCAAAATACAGATGGGGGAAGAGGCGGGGGCCCCTGTGTCGGGGTGGCTGCGTGTGACCGGTGCGTGTGTGCGGTGTGCGTGTGTGTGTGTGTGTGTGAGGGGCAGTGAGCGGCATGGGCGGCCGGACAGGGCTGCCAGGGCCAGAGGCTGTACTGATGTACTGAAGTGTGAGAGGATGGGTAGCGAGGAGTTGGTTGTGAGATGGTGGTGGGACAGGAGGTTCCGGGGGGGCTTTCCCCCTCCCTGGCTCCCTGGCCGCACAGATGCAGAGACCTTTTAATTTTTGGTATTTCCAAAAAGTGATTCCCTCCTTCTGCGAAATTCAAGCGAGACAAGAGACAATCTCACCCGTAGTTTCCTCACCCTGCCATTCACCCATCAGAGAAAACACTGTGTTTATAGATATATAAAGATATATTTTTGAAAGCCTCTATTTTTCAGACTTGGTTTTCTCACTGCTAAGAAAAGAGATGATAATAATGTAATTTTATTTTAATCTGCTGCCTTGGAAACTGGTGCTTGGAACTCCCATTCCTCTTTTTCTCCCCATACAAACAAAGCAGATCTAAGCACCCCAGAGATGTTGCGTAGAAGCCGACCCCAGCAGATACCTGCCAATAGCATCACACCTGCTTTGGGCCCCGAGCCTCTCACGGCTTCCCCACTAACCCACTAGCTGAAAATTTAGACCGTATCCAAATCTCAAACACTAACAAAATCATCTGATGATTGTATTATTTTTTTAACACACAGCTAATCACCTTCCAATGATGTAGCCCGGTGTTTATCAGCTCCCTTTAAAGGCACTTTTTTTTTCCCTTTAGCTCCTTTTTAAAATAAGGTTTTAAGGTGTATCAACCCTTTCTATCCCCGGGAGAGACCATCAGCAGCATTTAGGATTACCCAGGTCCTGGGGCTGGCGGGGACCTAGTGTTGATATTTTTTCCTTATGAAAGGGACAGAAAATACTCTTCGGGGTTTTTTTCTTTTTTTTTTTTTNNNNTTTTTTTTTTTTTTTTTTTTTTTTTTTTAAGTGCAGTCATGCTATTTGAGATTCGAGCTTGTACGAGTTAAGCCCAGCATATGTTTTGTTGTAATCACACTGCCGTTGTCAGCAGCCGGATGGTATCTCTCTCTCGCTCACACACACACACAAACACATCCCTCCTTCCTGCACAAAGAACTGCATATATTCTTGCCAAAGATATCCTTAAAAACGCACTTTTCCCCACATATATATAGATAGATATATATTATTTTTTTTGTGTGTGTGTAAATTTATTGTACGTGCCCTTTTTGTGTCAGTTTGTTCTTTGGAGAAGCCCGTCCTGCCTTTGCTGTTGATATTGCTGTCTATTGGGAAATGCTCCCTGGGGAGGTAATTTGTTGTCTGTCCCGCTCAGTGGCACCTGCAATGCACAAAATGTGGGGTTCCCATTCAATGGGGCTGCCTCTGGCTCTGCCCCTGGGAGCTATTTTGGGAGATGATCCATGTCATCAACTGCTGATGGGATGTACCATTGAATGGTCATCACCAGCCCCTCATCACTGGTGGAGACAGCGGGGCTCACGGTTTTGAGCAGCGTTTGGGGTTGCTCTGCAACATTTGCTGGCTGCCTCCTGGTCAAATTACACGTGGAAAACAAACCAGGTAGGGAGAAAAACCCAACCCAGCCTCTGGGCATTGATTTTTCAGTAAATTCAACCACCTGAACCAAAGCGCAAAGTAAATCCCCACCCAGCAGGTTGGGCAGGTAAAGAAACCAGTTGCCCCAAAAACCCCAGACAACAGCATCAACAAAAGGCCACCCTTCCCGTTGGAGCAGGCAGGATGATCAGACAGCAAAGGAGCCCGCAGGGGCTTGTTTCATTTCGTTCGTTTGTTTTGCAAATTGCGAGGTTGGTTTGGGGTTACTAATTTTTTTTTTCTTTTCCTTAAAAAGGAAAAAAAAAAAAGAAAGAGAAAAGGAAGCAATATGACGTTTCTGTTGGCAGATCCTGTGCCGCCGTGTTATGCGTGGGGGTTTTTTTTGTTGTTGTTGTTGTCTTTGTTACTTTGGGAATGTTACAGATTTATTTGCTAATCAGTGTTAACAAACAGTTTCAAACTTTTAGACTTGCCCATTTCTGTGTATTTATATAGATGGAAAAAAAATACATTATATTTTGTATCTTTATGCCCATAATGTTGTCGTGCGTGTAAGATGACTTCGGTCGCACCATGTCTGTGTGTGAATGTCACTCCGCTGTTGTCTTCCCATTGTACAGATGTTGGATTCTTTGCAGTTCATTGTATGGCTTTATAAAGTGGCAAAAACAACAAAAAAAGAACCAGTTATATAAAATATACTGTTGCTTGGAATGCCAGCTTGGTGTTTGGATTGCTGGGAATGTATCTTGAAATTTAAGGGAGCATAGGAATAAATGCTCTGGTTTTTTTGCACAGGGGAAAAAAAAAAAAACCAAAACCCAACCCCAAATGAAAAGCTGGCGGGTGCTGTGTTTTCTCCGGGCTGTCGCTCCCCGTTCCTCGATGGCAGATTGGGGCCCCCGGACAGATGCCGGGCGGTGGGTGTGGGAAGAAGGAGGGGCTGTGCTGCTGCTTGTCAGCCTCCCGCCGCAGCTTGTGTTCACCAGATGCTGGCTAACCAGACAGCCCCCAAACTTCCGACATGGCTCCAGCTCCAGCTTGGGCTTTTGTTTACCAGCAGGATCTCTCTCGCTTGCCCTGCAGCCACTGGCTGCTCTTTGGGTCCTGTTGCTTTTTCCCAGGTTGCCTTTAGGTGCTGTCTGTCCAGCCTTGGGCATCCTTTTTGGGTCCATCTCCCACAGGGGAACAGGATAGGATGATGCTGGTATGGGGTCTTTGCCTTTGCTGAGGTGGTGGTTTGGGCTCTGCTCCCGTTAAACCCCACTCCCTACGCCTTTCAGAGCCATCTTGCTCCCTTGTGCCTGGCGAAACTTTCCCCAAAGTCTCAGGCCAGGCTTTTCCAGGATTTGCGGAGCAATTCCCAGCATCTGTCAGAACACTCAGCCTCTGGCTCTCTGGCTCCACTCCTTCCCCTCCTTGCTGAGTTGGTGGCCAAGACCCAGCCCCCGGGATGGATTGAGTTTAATTATACAAGAAATATCAGCCAGAGCAGCGGCAGTTTCTCTGGCGCCAGCACTGCTGCGGCTCAGAGGCTCAGAGTTTCTCTCGGGAGCCGGCAGCACTAAAAATACCTCCTGCCTTTCTCTAAAATAGCTGCAGGGCGAGGGGCGGATTGAGGGGACTGCTCGCGTGGAGACCCCGTGCTGTAGGGCTTGTGCTGGGAGGCAAAGGCAAGAGAGGTAAAAAAAGAAAGGGGCGGAGATGGAATGGTTTCTGGCCCCCCCCGAAATAGCTGTGAGGCTGTGGGTGGGCACCCAAGCGACCAAGTGCCCTCCAAGCCAGGCTGCGTCACGAGACCTTGTGAGGTACCGGGCATCTGCCAGCCTTGGCCTCAGTTGTCCCTCATCTACTCGCAAGCAAGACGGGACCTGCAGCCTCCTCGCCCTTAATGACACTGCAGGGATGGTATTTTCTTGCCAGCTTCTCTTAGTTTTGTTTCTTCCCTGATTCCTGCTGGAATCAACTCCCCAGGACCCAGCACCAGCCACTTGCCCATTCCTGCTGTTCCTGACTGGCTGGGATGGCCCCTGCTGAGTATCCCTGGGCAGGGAGGAGAGGCGGTAGGTGCCCGGCGAGGTGGCACACACAGGCTATTTGTTGCAAGCCATAAACTGCCTCTCATTCCCCCCCGCCTTTTCTGCAGTTAATTCCCCATTTCCTTTCCAAAATTCCTCCGGAACTTCTGGTTTGTGTTTTTCCTCAACATGTTCTTATCTGCCACCCATTTCCCCTCGCCAGCTCTGACAGCACAGGCTTTTCAGGGTCTCTCTCTTTGCAGCTTGCTGCTGTACCCAAGCCAGGCTTGTGGTTCTGGTGTGACCATTGGGAAAGGCAGGTCCCACCAACTCCATGCTGGGAAACCTTGCCCCCATTGCATCTCCCCTTGTCTATTAAGTCCTCACCTTCAGGTTCCTAAATCAGTGTTTGTTTCTCATTTCAGCCCCAGCTCTGGGGACCCAGGGCCATCCAGGGAGTGTTTCTTGTGGAGCTGTGAAAGGCAGCAAAGTTTCTCTCTCCTCTCTGCCTGCTGTTTCAGGATAAAAGGGTGGGGGTATGCTGTCAGGCAGTCAGGAAACCCTGGGTTGAGAAACCCTGGTGGTGGGTCTGCTCCCCTCTCCCCTCATTATTTTTGGTTGACTAAGCTATAAACAACCCTCAGATCTGGAGAAAAACTAGGGTCATGGTGGTGGGGATGGGGCAGTTTCCTCTCCCTTCACTTTTTTCACTCTTTCCCAGGCTTCTCGGCAGTGCTGGGTACCCTTCAGAATTGTCCCCAAGGGAAACAAGAAAGTATGATACAACATGGCTTTTCCTGAGGATCATGTCTGGGCAAAGGCCAGGAACCAGACAAATTCCACAGAGTGGGAAGGGTGGAGCAGACCTGCTGTGGGCAAAAGCCACCCTGGGGCTGGTGTTACCTGTGCTCGTGCTATGCCTATGGGTAAAGAAATGTCTCCCTGTGGGCTGCAAACCCTGCTGTGGTGTCCAGGATGCTGCTGCTGAGTTACTGGTTCCCTGGGTGGCTCAGCCACTGCGTGCAATGGGGACACTGAGACCGATTGATGTAAAGGCAAAGGGCCCCTTGCCCAGCTGTCTGGGGTTCCTACGGACACACAGACTGGGGCGCACCAGACCAGGATGAGGGCTGCCATCCAAACCAACAGGGCCTGGAGAAGTCCATCATAAGAAAAGGTGGTAAGAAAAGACAGCCCAGAAATGACTCTGGGGGCTTCCTCATCATCCCAGGAGGATGTTACTGCTTAGAGAAGGTCATCAACGTGCAGCCTGTGGTGCAGGAATTACCCACTCTCCATGGTTGTGGCAGACAGGAAAAGACAACAGAAAGGAATTTGGGTTAAATACGGAATAAAGAGAGACAATGTGACACTTCGGAATGGTTGATTTGGAGAGGGAGGGGAGACAAAACCCTGGATGTGTTGGAGGGAGGGAGGGAGGGAGGAGAGGGGCTGGGCTAGTCTCTCTTCAGAGCAGAGCTATTGGAGAAGGGTGATGGGTAGGTCTGGGCTGTCCTTCTGCTTTGTGAGGTTCTGGCTCCATCTACAGGGATGTGTCTACAAGTGATGGAGGCCTTGGACCGCTGCATGCCCAAAGCTGGCTGGGCAGGAGGTGATGTCTCCTTGCCTGCAGTCACCTTCTTCTATGGCTTCTTTCCTGAGCATACCTCTGAACTGTGTTCCTGCTGGTCTGCAATGGACACCTGGGTTTGTACAGGTGAGATAAGGAGATGTCCTGAGATGGAGAGATGCTCAGAGGCAGCTGGGTTTGTACATCCCTGAGATAAAAGGGCTGGAAGCCAGCCCCGTGGCTGCAGGGTGCGAGTGCAGTCAGGGCATCCTGAGCTGGGTGCAGAGCACTCCCAGCACTGCTGGTACCAGACTTGTGTGCTTTACATGGCCTCTGCCAGAGCCTGCTTGTCTTTCACATGAGTGCAGCCCAAAGATGTCCCTGTGCAGGGCTTCAGTGCCAGCAACTCTTACCGCCCCACACCAGTACCGTGCAGCCTTGGCTCCCACAGGACCACGTAGTCCAAGCAAATCAGGCAGGCAGACTAATTCAAAAGCTCAGATGAGTCAAAGTAGCACTAGCCAGGTCTCTTCTCCCTGGTTAGTTGATGCTCACCATGTCCAATGACATGCCCAGAGAAGGGCAATGAAGATGGTGAAAGGTCTAGAGCACAAGTCCTATGAGGAGCAGCTGAGGGAGCTGGGATTGTTTAGCCTGGAGAAAAGGAGGCTCAGGGAGGACCTTATCACCCTCTACAACTGCCTGAAAGGAGGCTGTAGCCAGGTGGGGAATAGTCTCCTCCACAGTTACAAGTGATAGGACAAGAGGAAATGGCCTCAAGTTGCACCAGGGGAGGTTTAGATTGGATATTGTGGAATATTTCCTCACCAAAAGGGTGGTCAGACATTGGAACAGGCAGCCCAGGGCAGTGGTTGAGCCACCATCCAGTGAGATATTTAAAAGACGTGTAGATGTGGCACTTTGGGAAATGGTTACGTGGTGGACTTGGCAGTTCTGGGTTAATGACTGGCCTCAATGATCTAAGGATTCTAGAATCTTAGGATCATTTAGGATCCAACCTAAATGATTATATGACTTTATGTCATTGTCCTTCCTTGGATGCCCCTTGTGTCGGCAGTTTTAGGCAGACACAAAGTAGTGATAAATAGGAGTCCAGGTGGTCCCAGCATGCTACAGCCAGGCTAAAGAAAGCAATGTGAGTCATGAAGGGATGTGAAGCAACTTGTTCACAACCTCTGTGCCCCAGCACAGGGCAAGGGTTTTTTTCTAACATGCTCAGTGGTCCTTCATTTATCACCTCATTCATGCTCTGCTTCACGTCTGCTTCAAACTACCTCACTGATGGCCTCTAGCTGGCTGTACCCACATGTTCTTGGAACTGTCCTCTGCCTCCTCATGCCTCAATGGTCACAGGGTGAGTCACACCCGCTTGCCTCTTGGCTGCCACCCCAAATCTGCCCTGTTTCATTGCTTTAACCCATCCTGACATAGAGCTCAGGCAGAAACAAGGCATGAAGTTCATCTCCAGTCAAAACCAAGCCTTCCTCACACACCACATCACCTGGGGCTTGGGCCATCAACATGTCTTAATGACAGCTGGTCCTAGCAGAAATTTCCCAGTTGAAGGCAGGGAAGAGAGTGTTTAGTCCCAAAATGGGGGTTATCCTTTTGGATTCCAGGCTCCCTCCACTCCACAGTGAAAGCGCAGAGGAATGTGCCTCTGTCATGACGACACTGTGACAGCTGTGTGGCTTTAGCATGGAACATCCTTCTAGTGGTGGTGACAAGGGGTTCTGCTCTGAGGTCTCCTGCCTGTGTCAGGGCAACAAACGTGTGCAGTTTGTGATGGTGCTGGACAGCTGGGAGAGTGCTCTGAGCGGGCAGGTGTGAAACACACTGAAGTGTGCTCACATGCATGTGCATTCACAACACTAAAGAAAGACCCTCCTGATCTCTTTTCCCTCATCCCTCCTGATCCCAAGATCCAGTGCTATCTCCTATGTACCTCTCCTCTCTCTCCTCAAAAAAAAAAAAAAAAGAGAGAGAAGGAAAAGAAAGAGAGGAAGTAAGAAGCAAGCAAGCAAGCAAGAGTGCGGGGGAGGAATGAAATATTTGCAAACTCATTGTTTTAAGCCTCTAACAACTGGATAAAACAAGCCACCAGTGAGCAGCTTCTCATGACTGTGCATAGTGCCCTTGCCAGGAGATCCAGGCTCTAATGAAAACAGCATGTGGGAGGGGAGATTGTGTTGAATCAAAGCAGAGTGCAGCAGCGACCTCGGCCCTGGCATAGTGCAGCTCTACTGGGATGCACTGCGCTCACTCAAGAGGGCTGGGGGGGAGAGAAGAGTGGTTTATTGATGAGGCACCTCGTTGTCTTGGCTGTCTGTGGGGCGGCTGTGTGAGAGCACTCTCCTAATAGGAGATGCTTGGCAAATGCCTTTGGCTTTGCTGAGATCTCAGTTTTTCCAGTGCTGCTGGGCATCTTTGTTGAATCAATCTTGCCTGTTCCTCCAGCTGGGAGAGCAGGGGGAAAACACTCACTCACTAGCCTCAGGGTAATCTTGAAAGGTTTCTGCTCTTGTGGGCTCCCTCTCTGGGCTTGGATTTTGCAAGTGCACTAGGTTGAAAAGGGCAAAAACAAGGAGGAAAGCCTGAGTGGAATGGGAGAAAATCATTATGGTTATTGTTCCTTTGAGACAGCTTGGATTGATCTCAGGACATAAGGGGGGGTCTCTGTGGTCCCTCTACGGCTTTAGTGTGGTGCTTTGGGGGGTCCCTGGGAGACACCTCACTTGTGCTCACTCAGGGTGGGAGGGAAAAAGTGAGCCCCTGTGCACAATTTGCTTAATGGTGTTTTTAGAGACCTTTTAATGTACGTTCCCAGCCCTTGTTTCTGGCACTTCAGGGAAGACGCCCCTCTTGCTCCTCAGCGGGGGAAATGGTGCTCAGGGGCCACTGGGACCCTCCACAGCTGTGAGAAGAGGCTGTTTGTGGAGGCAGCGATCTCCCTGGGAGCACCGGAAAGGTTTGTAGGACATGCCTGAGATGTCTGGGACATGTGGAGCAGCCAAGCTGACATTTTGGCAGAATGCCGCTCAGTAAGACGTGAGGAGAAGCAGGAGCCTGTGCCAAGGTCCTATTTTAAAGCAGCCCCCTTGAAATCTTTGATATGGATAGCACTGGAGATAGGGTTTCACACGTCTTTATAGCTCACACTTCCACGTGACAGAAACCTCAGCCTTGCTCCGTCAGGCTGCTATCTGCCTCGGCCAAGCAATGGCTGTCCTTCATTCCCAGGGACCCCCAGCTCCAGCCTCAGCCCCTCTCAGAGGGAGATCCTAAATACCTTCCAGACAGGAGAAAATGCTTGGCTGTGAGGTTTCTCAGAGCTCTGGTGCTCATTCCTGGCTTCCCTCCTCTTCACACTGCTGAGAGCCAGGGAGACACCCCCTCTTGAGACGAGTCAGAAACTGCTGCATGAGGGAAGGAAAAATGACTGTACAGAGCATGGGGTGTGAATTCAGGGGCCCTAACCGTAATCCTCCTGGCCTCACAAGCCCCCTCCGAGGTCAGCATCCTGCGGTCCCATTTCTGCTCTCTCTCTCTCAACCTCCTTTTAACCAAATGTCCTCTCAGAGCCACTAGTCCTTGGGGAACATCGGTGGTGAAAATGCTGAAGGCTTTGGTTACGCAAGTCCCAAGGTGATGCTGGAAATCTGAGCTTTTGTGGCTGCTTTTCTCTGGTCTCCCCAGATGCTCTCCCACCTTTTTTAGTTTCTCCAGTTCTGTGGGACTTTTTATAATTCAGGGACGGAACCCCTGCACGCAGAAGGTGCCGTGCTCTGGATGTAGGCGCCTTCCCTGCTCCTCCTTGCCAGCACTGTGGGTTCATACCACTAGAGGTCGACCGGTCCCCACCGATGGGATCGCTGGAAGCAGAAGAAGGGAGCAGCAATCCAAAGATGACTGCGAACAGCTTGGCTAATGGAGCTTTGCGTGTGTGCGTGTGCGTGTGCGTGTGCGTGTGTATGTGACAAACACTTCCTCTCCTGTAGGCATTTCTTCCGGCCTGGGGCCAGCTCTCCAGGCTTGGTGCTGCTCCTCTTATAGATCGGTGTACTTGACACACTAGAAAAAAAGTCACGTCTTTAAGGGCAGGAGAGGGCTGGAGTAGCCAGAGCGCCAGCTTTTCCTGGAAAAAGCAAAACAAAACCAAACCAAAAAAACCCCCAACAACAACAACAACAACAAAACCAAAAACGGGAAAAAACCAACCGACCAAACAACAACAACAACAAAACCACAAGAGCAGGCAGCTGGTCACACAGAGCTCTGGCAGCCTCAGAGGCAGCCCCAGCCATCTTAAAGGCAAAGACAGTTGCCCACGACCTCATGGAAAAGGGTGCACTCCTCCATTGCTCAGTGACCTGCGGGGGCTCAGGACCTGGTCGTGCTCTCAGGACCTTTCGTTGAGAATGAAAACTCTTATAACCACCAGGTCTGGGTCCCACCCCCTGTCAGTGCAATTAGGATCAGGAATTCTGAGCAGGGGAACAGCCAGGGGCTCTAATGAAGATCCAGCTCCTCCTTTGCTCAGTTCTGTCCATCTGTGGAGCATCTATATGTCTTATTTGTAGTCCTTCTCCAGTTCAGCAAAACTGTGATCGGCCAGCAACAGGTTTGTTGTGAATGTTGCATTAACTGGATAATGAAGGAGGGGAACTTTGCTATATTAACTACTCCCTGAAACCATCTTTTGTACCACCCTCCTCATCCTCCTGTCTAGCTGGCTCATGTGACCCCAGCTCTTTTTCTTGGTACTTTATCTAAATAACGTGTGAGATATGACCAGCAGAGCTGTGCTGCTCTGTGGGAGCCAGAAATTTAAGTACAATGAAGCAGAAAACACCAGTAAGAGTGCAAGCGGCTTCTTGGGCCAGCACCCAGCCACTTTCCAGCCTGGCTGGAGATGGGTAACTGCCATAGGCAGCCTAGACCCACACTGCTTTGTTTATGTGAGCACCACAATGATCTTCCTCACCAGTTTCTAAAATTCAAGATCTCTCTCCCCTTTATAGAACATTTTACCCTCAACTGTCTGCACAGGAGCTTTCCTATACTGTCTGCCCACAGCTAGACTCAGTTTAAGAGTCTGGTTTTACTTTTGTTCCTTCATAGGCTGCTTGTTTAGTTGCACATCTGGGGTTGTATCTACTACAGCCACAGGTTTCTCAGTTGCCTTGCAGGATGCTATACTCCAGCAGTGTTGATGAACCATGGTTCCATGATTTTTCACCAGATTTCCAGGTCTCAGGGAGTTTTTGGAAGGGAGATGTAGCTCCATCATTTACCTGTCTAAGTTTTAGGTCACTGCATGGGTCAACCACTGGGAGGATGTGACTCAGTCTCCCTCAGCCACAATAATTCCCTCTCTAAATGGCTCTCAGATGTCTCTCCTTTAGGGGAATAGCTTGGTACCTAACACCCAGTTTGATGTGTGGCTCAGACAGGCTGATCTCTGTCCAGTGCTTCCAAGAACTCACCGATCCAGCGGCTTCCTCAAGTTGCCAGGCATTCAGTCCTGCCAAGCCTTCTCCAAAGAGATGGTGATGACACAGTGCACTTCATAGAAGGGGAGAAGCCAGCCTACCTACAAATATCATCCCTGCTAGCCACAGGGAAGTGGGTGAAAAAACTGCAAAGCACTGGAAAATTGGACCTCTCCCCTTGTCATTACTGTCCCAGCAGTGGAGGGAATCTCAGGGGATGGAAGTCAACATTCTGCTGCTGGACTTGGCTCTTAACTTCCACAGGGGCTGAGCTTTAGCTGGTTTGAACTCAGTATCTCAATTCTTCCATTTGTTACCTAAACAAGGCCAATGTTTGTCGTTTTTGGAAACTCATTTCATGTAATCATAACTCCACGGTACAAAGAAAAAATACATTAAATAAATACCAGCATGTTTTGTGACACAAAAACCAGATACACTGTATGGAAAATATAACCTGCTTCCATCTGGAAATGGCTTGGTATTATCTACTTTTTCTTGTAACTAATTTTCTATGTGTCTCTACTTTGAGAGTGGTTTACTGCAAACATCTCTGTGTTCTCTTTGCTGTATTGATTCATAAGAAATCCTTTCACAATGAAATCATATTTTCCATGCACCAAAAAAAAGTCAGATAGAAAATGAAGAATATTATTGTAAGAGAAAAATGGTTAGGACAAAGAAAACTTATAATTTTGTAAACAGAGGTTGGGAGGAGGCTTTTGGGATTGAGTTTCTGGGCAGCGAGTCAGAGGGTTTTTCTTTTCTTATTCTGAAGACTCTACTGGCAAGATCTACAGCCCAGAAAAACCCCCCAAAAACATAAACAGTTGTCCCCTCCAACACGAAATTGATAGCTTAATTAGCAGAACTGAGAATTTGATAAAGGACATGCTGAGGAACCTTGGCCATCTTGGAGAAGTGTTATAAACTTAGAGGTCTTCTCCCACCACTCCCAGTTTGCCAGTGGGGACTTAGATACTATCTTCTACTGCTGAATGTTTAAGTGAACAAAGCCAAAGGATTTCGTGCCACAGACAGGATGGTGTCACCCAAAGAGAAGGCGAGGAGAGTGCGTTCCAACTAAAACGAAAGTTTTTCAATTAAAATCCATTGGGGAGAAAAAAGGACAACAATCTCTTTCCCCTCCCATTAGTCACAGTGAGTAACTGGGAGAAGGGGGTGATGGTTGTGGAAAGGAATGACATTTGGATAAGAAAAACAGCTTATGTTATTTACAAACACTTAGCAAAGCAGGTGATTACTGATGTTTTGCTTGTTTAAGCCATTCTTCTCTTTCGGATAACCCAACATTTTTTGTGGAACAATCAGGAAAAATATGCAGGAAATTGTGAAATTTTTTATCTGCTATTTTTGTCTGTTTCTACAATTGCCAGCGATGACCAATTTGGTTTCTAAACATTGCCACTCTGCTTATTGGGAAGGCATGTGTGGAATGACTTCTCCTGAGGGAACCATTCTGTGCTGCCTGTGAATCTTCACTTCAATGTATTTTGGCAATAGGGAATGGGGAGAGAGAGAGAAACTGGCAAACAGCTTCTGGGCAGCTCCACACAGCTCACCTGGAACTGATTTTCAAGAGACCCATCTTCATCTGATGTATATCAGTACAGCTCCATTGTCTTTGCTTGGTTGGGTATTTTTCAAAAGTCTTGTGTCAGTGAAGGCAAAAACTTTGCATGTCATAGGTCTCTCTGTCCCAGTGTCCTCCAGGATGGCTGGAGATGCTTCTGAGTTCTAAGCAGCTATTTCAACTTTCTACACCAGTGGGAGACAGGTACTTAGCTGGGAGGCTTTATTTGTCTGCTTGGGCAGAACCAGGGAAATTCCTTCCTGGGGAATATGGCCCTTCTGGGTTCAGTGCCAGTGACACATTTGAAGCTGCTGACCTGGGGCCTTCTAAGCTCTGGCTCTCATTTCACAGCTTTTGTGAGCTGTCTTAGAAAAGTCTCCAACCCTCTCGTCCAGGTTCACCACCTCCTTTTCCAGCTGAAAAATAACTAAGAGTGGGACGGAGAGCTACACCCTCTCCCCTTCCCGTGGACATCAGCAGATGTCGTGATGGATGGTGTAAGTCAACTTTGTGGAGGTGTCATGGAATTTGGCTGCAGAAGGAACTTGGTTTATTCTGCCATTCATCAGTCCTGTGATTGCTGCCTGACAACTGGCAAAATCAGCTCATTTTATTCAACCAACAGTGAAACTCAAGATCTCTCCCTGAGCTCTGCTTGGATGTCTTTCCAGCTGTCTGCATGCCCCTGTTCTCCAGACGGCTCCAGCCACCCAGGCATGGCCACTAAGTAAGATTTCAAACTGTTGATGAGGTTTAGCTCTGACCTAGGCAGATATAGGGACAATTAGCCTTAGATCAGTTTGGCAAAGTTGACAAATCAAATTATTCCTTCTGTTTTGCCTCTCTCCCTGCAGATGATGTTTGTTGCTGTTAGCTGTGATCCAGAAAGATGCAAGTATTTCTGATTGGAGAAAGACTTGAACCAATAGAAGTAAAATTCCCACATCCATGCTTTCTTGGACCATGTGTCTCTGCTGTTAACCTGCAGAGCAGCAATGGGGATTCACCCCAGGCATTGAGCCAGCAGTAAGCTCTTGAAGTCACTGGTCATCTGGAAATATGGGACACAGTTCTCTACACATTTGGGTTGAATCTGAAAACAATTGTACTTTGCCTAAAATTTCCTCTAGTTTCCCGTGCTATTTTTCTGATATTCCCAGGTGTGCAGGCAGGAATGAGAAAGAACATCTCAAGAGTGAGACACATGGGAGAGTTTCCATGTCATAGCATCATTTTATCTTCCTTGGAAGACTCTTTGGGTTAATCTGGGATCTCTCTCTTTCATTTCCAGGGCAGAATCCATGCTCAGGAAGAGGACTGGAAATCCTGAACTGTGGTAGAAGCAATAAGTTTCTTCTAGCATGGGTCTCATTGCCAGCTGCAAGATGAAACAGTACTTCCCATGGTCACTTGCCAGGACTCTCTGAGACAGATTCCTGTCAGATTCCTCTACCCTGCTCATCCATCTCAAATCACAGCTGATACACCTGATTTTGGCTTGATGAGACAGCTGTAGTTGCGGTGGGCAATCCATCAGAGAGCTTGGGGAAGCTGCCTAAGTCCTGTGGATTGACAGTCTTCACAGCCTTCATTCTTCAGCTCCTTTTCCAGTTGTAGTCCCTCTCCCTGCCATGGACAAATTTCTACATCCCACTCTAGTCCCAGACAGAGCACTGAACAAAATGCAGTGTTGCAAGGGTTCACAATTCCTCAGCTCATCCCAGCACCTTAGCACCTTTCACTTTGTGCATTCTTGGAAATGGTGATATTTTGCTCTGTGAGACCAGGCTGCCTAGCCCAGTTCCCAAAGCTTGTAGTCTCAAGCTCCAAGCTGATGGTTATCCTTGCCCCTTCTGCTGTCATCACTTGTGATCAACACAAGTTTCTGAGAGAGGGATAGAAATACCATAATGCATAGAACTGAGCAGCACGATAATATAGGTATAGGGAAATCCTCTGATGATGCATCTTGTGCCCAGGATAGTGGTTTGGAAAAGGTTTGTCAGCTTTGGATGGTTTTCAGGGTCTGAACAGCTAATAACATCCCTATTCATGTCAGAAGATGTGTCTTTTGGTGGATGTGACAGGCAGTGTGTGCTTGTGGTCAGAGCACTTCCTCCTAATTGCCCTGACTCTATCCATGACCCCATCTAGGCTCGAGCTGCCCACTGAACTTCATTGTTTTCTCAAGCATCTCCTCGATTCAGCTGCCTCCAGCTCTGAAAAATGGGGCTGCTTGAGCAGTGTGGTTTCTTTGACTGCATAGCAAGAGCTGACGTGACCTGACAGTAAGCAATGAGAGAGAGGTTTCAGTGGTGCTGTCCATTACAGACCCAAGGCTGGGGTGGAGGAAGAGGAGTGCTCCTGTGCTAGCTGGATGGTTTTGCCAGACCTGTGTGCGCACCCCAGTTGTAAAGACTTGCTGGACTTTGCTTTCTGAAACGGTTCACTTCAGTCATTTCCCAGTCCCCCCAGTCCTGCTCTGTTTCCCATCCCACCGTGTGCCTGTTGGTCTCACTGTCTGCACAGATGTTTCTGGGCATCTGAGCAAGCAGCGTGTTCCTGCCGCAAAGTGCAGCCCCACAGCTGTGCTGAGAAGAGCTGGGTGGATGACAGTGCCTGACCAGGGGATTTCTCCCTGTGTTGAACCACATTTCAAAGACAGACCCTTTTCCTGACCTGGGATAGGGCTGAGCTGGGCAAGAACAGTCATATATGAGGGATTTGCACAGGTGATGAGTGAGAACCTTCAGGCCCTGGACACAAAAATGTCGCTTCCCATGGGACTGAAAACGGCAGCCTACATGACATCAGACTGACATTCTTGAGCTTCACCCAGAATAGGGCTGAAGTGAGCAACCATGAGAGATTTTGCCAGGGCTTCAGTGGGACCAGGATTTCACTGAGACTGAAAGCCTCATTCTGCTACCACTGCTTTCTGTTTCCTCCCCCAAGTACCTCTGTGTCCCCTTCTCTTGAGCACAGTTCCTGCCCTTTACCTAAGCCTAGGGGCCATTGCTAGTGTGTGTTGTGTCATTAAGTATTAGCAAACTTGTTGAAATTTGTCATATATTGTTTTGGAGGTCTTCATTAATTCAGGCCTGACTTTGACTCTAGACACAAACTCCCAGTCACCTGCAGAAAGCCCTGAAAACATGACATGGGAAGGACAAGCTCCTTACAAGAGGACCTCGGATGCTGAGATGTGTCCTTAACCCTCTAACCCCCTTGAAGGTAGCAACTATGTTCAGGGAAGAGGAGTAGACAGAATCTGCACTCCTGCAGCCAGTGTTGGGAGAAATGGCAGCAACTGGATTGGGAGATCTTCAGTCTCCTCTGGGGATACTTGAGATAGTGGAGATAGCACATCCTGATGATCTCTTTGCTTTCAGACCCCATCTCCACACAGGGTGAAGTGGAACCTGCTGACCCTCAGATGCAGAGAAGGGCACTCTAGTCAAGGAGCACCCAGGAAGATGGCAATGCCGTGGGCTGGGAAATGTCTCCCAGAAGCAGATGACTTTAAAGGGAAAAACAAGCCAACTGAAATGCTACGTGTTGGAGGAGGAAAGCAGAGAAGTCCCTCAGCTGTTGAAATTGCCTTGTCAGCATCTGTGAGCGGTTGGCTGGCTTGCTGGCTCTGACAAAAATTGATGGGGACCATGTGGCAGTCAACACGGGAGAGGGTGGGAGGGTGCCAAGTTTTCCTACGTGTATGTGTGTGTATATATGTGAGTGTGTATTTATTATCCCATCTCTTCTGTAGTTGCCTGTGTGACTTGTGCCAGCAAGCTGTGGAGATGTGGCCTTTCCCTGGAATGAGGAATGCGTCAAGGAAAGTGTGGTTGCATATACTTATGAACATATGGAGGCCCTGGAGTCACGCCACACGGTTTGCCACTAATTGAAATAGGCTGACTAACCTCTTCTTGTGGCTACCAGGAGCAACCCTGGGGAGGGGCTGGCAGAGGGGGAGGGGAGTGCTGTGCATGGGCACAATACAGCATCCAAAGCATGACTGGGAGAAACAAACATCTCCCCCTTCTCCTCCATCTCTTTTAGGATGGAGAGAGGAAGCTGCAGGGATACAGTGAGCAGGTTGTCTGCACACAGCAAAAGCAGCACAGACACAGATAACTTCTGGTGGCTCCTATATAGGTGAATTTCCAGGGTATGCTCATGTATGGCCAAATGCTGACTGTCCTCCTTTTGCCCACACAGTGTCTGAAGTGCTTGCAAGAATAAGCTGGGTCTAGGCTGAGGGACTTGCACCTTCAGTAGTGTGGAAGAAGAGTGCTTGTCTTTTCCTCCAGGTACTCTTCCTTCAGACTGCAATGCACCTGAGCATTTTTCATCACTGCACTTAAATAGCTTTCTGCTGCCGGGTCCTTCCTGCAGATGCTCACACGGCTCCTGAGTGCTCAGACACATCCAGGCTGAGGTGCTCCAGTGGCTGTTAAAAGGTCACCTGCTTTGTTTCTTGCATGTATTACAAGAGGTGGCATTTGAAGTGGTGGAGGTTTAGCATCACCTGTCCTTGGGTTATACTGGTGATGTGAAATCTTTCTGTGATGACAGCCAGAGATAAATACCTCTTTGTATTTTAACCCAGATGTCTCTGGATTGCCCTGGATCCAGCATCACACTCTGTTCGGTTTTTTCCCAGCTATGGAGTGGAATACCTGCTTGGACAGCTATTACCATCTCCTGACTGCAGACTTCCTGTGAAGCTGTCTTGCACCTCAGACCTCAGAGGTTCAGTCTACACTTCTTGGCCATGAGGGGACCTGGGTATGCCAGAAGACTGGCTGCCTTGGGGAAAAGTCTTCCAGCTTTAGGTGGTATGTTGATCACAGTGAAAGATGCAGCTCACGTCACCCCGACTTCTTTATAACTATGTTGGCAGGTGAATTCCTACCAGCTTCTTTGCTATGATTTTTTCCCCATCTCTTGTGTTCATTTCAGAAGAATTTTGTCTGTCCTTCAGGAACAACTGTGGGAAAATACGGATGAGAGGACTACCAGCACCCTTGTGATTTTGTCAGATCTGTCGCTTCAAAGCTCTTATGAACACCTCAGCCAGCTAAGCCTGTCCAGGTTCAAAGCACCTCCAAACCCAGGTCTAGGATTTTTTTTTCTGTAGAAATGGAATAGAGAAAGTAAGTTAAAATTGAGACAACTTCTGAATTACTTGTTCAGTGAAGATATAACATGCAAAGAAGCAAAGAAAGGTATAAGGTTCTCTAGAAACAAAATTCACAGGAACATAGGGAACTTAGGGAATTTTCAGCAATACAATGGGATGCCACTGTTACCACTGTTATTAAAGGAAACTAGAGTTTAAAAAAAAAAATTCAGACAAAAAATATTTACAAGATATCATCAAGAATATATTGCACTTGTGTAATCAATTTTTCAAATGAAAACAATCATAAAATGTTCCCCATTTTGTTAATTGTTTGGGTCCAACGGGAAATAATATGCAATATGCTTTTCTACTTTATTTATAGTTTTCCTAACAGGCTGAGTGAGTGTTTTCCTTGTGTTGCTCTAGGAATTTGCTTAACTGATTTTGATGTATAATGTTGTAAGAATACTTTAACAAAGGTTCAGAGGCTTTTCTGAAATGGATCTGCAGGCTGATCCATTCATCATCAGACACTCTGGATGGGCCCAGAATATCTCAGGGTACCTCACTGCCGATGGTGTGAATCTGTACTTTACTGTTCCTTAAATCCATTTTCCTTGGGCTGCTGAATCTTGGGTAGATCTCTGACTTCTGCTTATGTGTAATAACATATGAAGTCAAGTTTGACAATGCCTTTGAATGGAAATAAGTATGTAAATACTATTACAATTATGTATGTTAGGAGGCAGCTGAAGGCTCATACATGGCTATAATCACCTTAATTGGATCTCCATGTCACAGAGATCTAAAAGACGAGAGACAGCAGCTGGACAATGGGTAAATAGGAAGGGGGAGGTGACAGAATATGTGTGACCAATAAATATGATAGGAGATGTGCAATTCCCAGCTGGCCAGGACAGTGACCACAACTTGCCGTCTGTTCACAGCTAACCCTACACTACACTACATCACTCATAGCACACACTGTGTTTCTTTCACCACTGAAATCTTTCGATGATACAGAAAAAACAAAGAAAAGGAAATAGAAAACAAGTATCTCGCCATCCTCCCCTCTCTTTACACATATTTGTGTGAGGTCCAAAAGGAGATCAGGGAAGGAAAAGGCTTTTTGTGCCTGGCATAGCTGGGCAAGGAAGCCCAGGATAAAGTAGCAGAGGTGGCATTCCAGACGTTAATACATGAAGAGTATCGGGTGTGTGATGAGACACAGCAGGTGGGACAAGGAGATCAATCCTCACTGGGTACAGCTACGCGCTAACTCTGGTGGATCTCCTCTTGCATCAGCCTCTGGAGGGAAAACTGCAGACACCTGTCCTCCAAACCAGTGATGTGACCAGTGAAAAGAGGGGTGTTGGGAAGGGGAGAGAATTGAGGCCGTTTTAAAAACAAGCAAAGAATTTAGTTTGGCATCAGTGCTCTGGTACCTCCCCACACTTTGGTAGTGCCAGGTGCTGCCAGGAGAGTTGTGCTGTAGTGTTCCTGTGTTAGCACCAGCTGCAGAAATCAACACGGTGCTGATCCCTTGGGTACTGGGGTTTGCAGCTTCCACTCATTTCCTGTATGTGCTTCCTCACCATCCAGAGGACAATCTATACCAACGAGCACACATATGTGCTTGTGTCAGGATATCTCTGTCCTGAACAGTGTGATAAAGGGGACAAGGACACCCATTTATGGAAAACCTGAAGTCTAAAGTTGTCCTAAATAATTGTGTGAATGGGAAAACTGAGGAAGCTTTGTTTCTAATGCAACTTTTAAGGTGAGCATCTCTGTGGATTCTCTGAAGCCTTGTAAAGGGTTGAGCTCTTGCAGCAGTAGGTGTTTTTATTAGACCTATACTTTTCTCTTTTTTTTCCTCCACTTGGTCAGTCATTTTCATAAAAGTCAGAGAAACTTTCTATTTTGGAGACTTATACTCCTGTTATATTTTCTTAAAACTGACCCGTGAATTAAAAAGCTATTAGGAAGGACCCAGACAAACGTATTGGCAGACTAAAAGACAATGTGATCTCACATGCCTGGTTTCCTAAGTAAACCTGTCTAAAAGCCTCAAGGATCATTAGTACATCATCTGTTACTTCCATCAGCATTTTTTGAATGTAGGAGTGTGATTTCTCTCAGAGCAGATGGGACCTGGCATCTCATTAGAAAGATTTCTTTGTAGTGATCTGTGCAATATTCGTTCATCCCAAGGGAAACAGTGAACAGCAAAGGTAGCTCTATTTTCCACATGTCCAGCTACTCTGAAACCAATGACATGGTCAGCTGAAGTGGCTTGCAGACCCAGCCTGCATGAAAACTGCAGCTCACCACAGCTCCTATGGCTATGTGATAGCTCAGCAGCTGCAGAGCATGTTTCTCTGACTGTTGTGACAGTGTAAGCCAGCCCTCTGGCTCTCCCTTCTGTCTGGAGATTTCCCCATCAGGCATTATTTTTGAGCTCTGTGGGTATCTTTGAGGGAAAAGTCCCTGCAGAAATGGTCCAACAAGTGGCAAAGGTAAGGCTGGCTGACAGGTGCTCCTGTAGGGAATTTTAATTGCCTAGGATGGAACTCCAAGAGAAAACCTTGTCCAAGATCTCTGAGATGTTAGGCTGCATTAACATCTCTCAATCTCTCTCAAGGCAGGGGGTTCACAGTGTTCCAGCCTAAAGTAGGCTGCTTCCCACTGATCTCAATAGGAACCAAAGTAGCCCGTCACATAAAACACACAACGAGGCCCAATAGTGGCAACAAATGGAAATGAAAATATTTCCAATGGCTTTTGCTGAGGTTTGAGCTGTGTTGTGGGCAAAGCTTGTTTCTGATTTTCTGATTGTTTTTGTCCCTGCCTGATGAGCACATTACATAGCAAAGCCAAATCCTCAGCCCTCTGGCCTCATATGTCTCCTCTTCACCTCTTGTTTCTTCATACACAGATCTCCTCAGTTCCCAGCCAAAGAACACCCTGATCCAAGCTTGCTCAGGAGGTGCTTTCTGCCAGAAACTTCCCCTGGGAGATTTAGGAAACAAACAAACAAACCAAGCAGCCTTCACAACATCCCGATGACAAACAAACAAACAAACAAGCACACACACACACACATGCCCCTGTGTTCCTGAAACTGCATCTGACCCTGCTCTCCAGAGCCCAGGGACAGGAGATGTACCTTGGTGGTAAACACAGAGCACTGTGTCAGGGTGAATACTTGGAGCAAACTGCAAATCACTGACTTCTTCCCTGGGGAGGCAAGATGAAAACTCCAGCAAAACCTGTTTTGGGTGTCCAGTCCCTCTAAAAAATAATGGAGTCAGGATGTTGTTCCTACAGTCATTTCCTACTCGACAAGTGTCTGTTTCCTTCCCTTCCTTCTCCTTTCCTTCTCTGTAAGCAAGACAAAAGCATTTCAGTGGTGTTGGGTCTCTCTTGGAAACCTGCCTCTTCACCACTGCAGGTGGGATTGGCAGGCAGTGTGTCCTAGGGCTTCCAAGCTCACGTGCCATGTCTCTGGACTACCTGCATGTTCCTCCTGGTCAGAACTGCCTGTACTTTGTATTGAAAATGCTAAGAGTCTGGCAAATGGTTCCTCTGAACCTTGCCTCTTGGAGAAAGTCCCATCCTTGGATCTGGAAAGATGGTTTAGACATTCAAAATGGTCCTGTCTCTGCTTTCTGAGCCCAAGGTCCATGAAAGGAGGAGTCCTCATTGGTTTGGTCCTGTGTATACTGGATAGACTAATGTACTACACCACAAAAGTGGGGTCCCACTCTTCAGCATGGAGGCCCATGCTAGCTGGGTCCTTTGGGAAGGGTCAGACAAGGTACATTAGTGACAAGTCAGGCAAGTGGTTGTCTCTTACAGGTCTGGCTGGAGTGCTTGGAGATTATGCTGAGATGAAGGAAATGATTTTGTGAATTGTTCCAGTGCAGACTCAATACTTTACTCTTTTGCTGAAATCACTCCTCCACTCACAACAACCCTGCCTCTGGCCTCCCTTGGTACAGAAGCTCTTCTGGCAGGTGCCTCCGTGTACTAATAGGCATTAACTGCCCTAACTAACTTGTCCTGGGACCTCCATCCACACCCTCGGCCCCACCCCAGGAGCCCAATTGCAGCTTGTTCCATGGTATTTAGTCCTCTCCTGTGTCATAAGTGTGCTTGGTTGTAGTCTTGCTTTTGATCCTGCCTTCTGGACAGACTTTGAACTTGTGCTCCAAGTAACTTGTATGCCATACCAATCTGATGTGGATTGTAGCTCATCTTTTGCCTTGTAGTTGTTCCTGACTGAGTTCTTCGTATGAACTCAGGACTGATTTGTTGGTTGCCTGCTCTGGGGTTGTTGTTGTACCTGGTGATCAGCATGTGGCCGTGCTCCTGGACATAGTCCAGAGGACAAGCTTCTCTGGGGACACTTGTCAATGTACACCTTCCTTGTGTGGATACTCCTGCAGCTCTTCCTAGAGAGCCTCTTCAACCTAAACTCTGCCACTAACAAGTACAAAGCTTAGTCATATATCTATTAGTCTATATCTATCATATGTATCTATTTTGGTTTTTTTTTAGTCATACTGATTATTTTTGTTTTCTGCGTAGAAAGTATTAGCGTACTTGTAGGATTTCCTGTGTTAAAATAGGATTTCCTGTAATATTTTTGACAAAAAGTCTTGATAATTCTGCATGCAGATTTGGTATGTTATTACACCAGAGCTGCCCTGGGACAAGGAGTGTCTGGTGGAGTCCGTGCTTGGTCTCTAAACACCACATCTGAGTGCAATACCTCCAGGAAATGTTGGACTTATCAGTCTAGCCTTAACTGGAGGTGAGTTCTTGTCTTTCATGTTCCTCTTCTGATGCTGACCCACTCCACACTTTTGCAGTGTGGGTGGTCTGGGGCTGCAGTATAGGGCCTGGATCTTGGGATCGTGCTGTTGTGGGTTGGGGTGAAAGAGCCTGGAGTTCCTGGTATAATGGAGCTCACTAACTGAGTGTGCTTTATGTATGCTGTGGGCACTGTTCAAAGCTGAAAGCGGGGCGAGATAGAAACCTGGGTCGTTTACACTGGGAGACAGAAAAAAAAGTGGGTACTGCAACAGAAATACCATATAGGGATGGATAGAAGGCAGGGGGATAAATAGAATAATAAGGGGTGCATGGACAGACCTGTAATGTGGGAAGAGCTGATCACTATCACCTAGAAATCCTACACCAGCATAGACCCCCTCCATCTCACCCAGATCATGCTCTTTCCAGACTCTCAGTCTCAGCCGGTGTTGCCCTTTTAGGGGCAGGCAGGGAGAGCAGAGATAAGCAGATGTGGAGCACACAGTGGATTTTATAATAACATGGTGGTTATAGACAATTGCCTAATGAGGACCAGATGGTCAGTTTTATTTTAAGTTGCCCTTTAACAACATTCCCATCTAAGCTGTGTTTTTTAAGTAATAGGTTTTTAATGAGATGCCCGTAAGATCTTACAACACATCAGGTTTTAATCATGCCGACCTATTTAAATGGCAGTGTGTGTCTTTAGCGCTCCTTTTACATTTTTATGGTGTTTAATTCCTTCCCACCACTATTCCTCACCCCAAACCTCAAATGGGCTGTGTCAAAGGGGTTGTTCCTCCCAGAACTGGGTGCTGCCTCTGCTGAACTCATCCGTGCTATTCCAGACTAAGACCGGGAACAGACCTCCTTCCAGGAGAGAGAAAGCATCTTCTTCCTTCCCTCTGAGGTCAGGGTGCAGCTCTGCTTTGCAAAATAAAAGCTCTGATTATAAATGCTGCTCTTGGATGGGGAAGGCAGGGAGCGGTGTGATTTATCTTGCAAAGATACTGTTATGAAGCCAAGCAAGCATTTGCTTTGGAATGGTGCCTCTAAATCCCCTGGGCAGCACCATGTGGTCATACTGCAGAGGATGTCTGGGAGCCCAGACACATGGCAGACATTTCAATGGTGATAAGCCATAAGGAATCGCTGACAAAATATGTAAACCCCTTGCTGCATTTGCACATCAAGAGGGGGATGCAACTGCAGATTATCTGCACTTCTTAGGTGAGGGCACCAAGGTGAGTTACCTGCCCAAGGGAGAACAGGGCAGAAACCTGGGTTTCATGCTTCTTTACTCTTTGTTTACCAGGCTTGGTCCTGGATAGCACAGGTAGCTTATGTCATTTCTGAGAGCTGAGTTACAGTAACCCCACATACAATCGCTCACTCCTCTGAGCAAGGAGAGGATGTGTGAAGAGGGAATGGGGAAGCATGGCCTGATGACAGCCCCAGGTGAACAGAACTCTCCTGCTTTATATCTCAGTGTGAGGCACATGGGTTCCTGTGTTCACCTTTATGATCTATGTCAGCCCTCCAGCCAGCGAAGCACTCATTCCATGGCCTTCCTGGTAAAGATCAACATGAATTGTGTTTCCCGTTGCTGGTGCTCAGCCCAATAAAGAGAAAACACCTTCTTGTGAAAGTCTGCTGTCAGGACTCAAAATGGTGGGGTTTTTCTGGCCTACTTTAGACACTTCAGCAGACACTGGACAAAACAATGCAGGACTTTCACCTCTTGCCTGTCTGGGGATTTCATTTTTCCTGTTAATGTCAGAGCCTCTGTGAAACTGCAGATGAGATCAAGCTCTGCTTTCCTTCTCAGATTCTTGGTTGCCCTTTGGTGGAGCTTACACTGAGACTGTGACTGTGTTGGCTAAATGACATCATATTTCAAAATTTTATTTGCTTAGCTGTTTTTTTT
>VZTE01004350.1:5657005-5780780 GCA_013397775.1 Eulacestoma nigropectus | reverse complement strand
TTTTTTTTTTTTTTTTAAGGGTATCTTATATGTTTACCCAGTCACTTTCAAGCAGCTGCAAACTTGGACACTTTTCACTCATTGGACTGGAGGGGAAGGCACATGGTAAATGACATGGTGGTATGGGGGGCATTCACAGCCTTTCCTGTATTTGAAGCAGTTCACTCAGACAACTCCAGCGAAAGAAACCTTCCCCTTGCACCAGACTGAACCCTGTTTTCATGGCAGTTCTGTACTTAAGAATTCTTGTAGGTGGACACTGGGAGGCACCAAGAAGCCCATCTTGTGTAGGGCATAAACCAAAAGAAGCACAAAAGAAGCTGTAAGGGATTATTTATTTGGGAGTTTAAGTTCAAATGTGACCTTGGTCATACAAAGAGGTGTAATTCAGGTGGTCACTGTATATTTACTTCTCAAGTCTCAGTGTAGAGCCCAAGTTGTTAGGTGCTTACCTGGAGAAACCCAGGCTTTGCGGACTTAGCTCTGAGCGATGGCCATGCTGGAGCATGAACAACTGTGAAAGATACAACAAGGCAGGTAGAAAAAGCTGGGGTGTGAATCCAACTGGTAAAGTGCTGCTTAACACCAGTCTTGACTACCCTGGGCTGGACTTGGCAGCAATACGTGTATATAAAAGGTTTCAGTGGTTTTGGGGGAGACACCAGATTTTGCATTTTATCTATTTTGAAGGAGGCTGTGAGCACATTAAAAACACAGATCTGTTGAGAGCTCTTGCAGCAGTGTCAAACTTACAGGCAAGATGTTTTACCTGGTCCTTCCTAGGAGGGAAGAGAATCTGGAGTCACTGATGCTGTCAAGTAGGATAACCATGACAGATCTTCCCAGGTAACCTCTGGAATAATAGTGTGGACACTGTTTCTCCACAGCAGTACTTGAAGGCTAATGGTTATTTTGTCTTTCCAAGGGTCCCAGCTAAAGCCTTTTCCCTCAGCCTCAATTCCAGTGCCATTTTTTGAGGAGACAGGAGAGAAGCATAGCTCCAAGCTCTGTATCTTTTTACAGCTCTTTGGTGAAACAGGAGCAAAAAATGGTCTTCTCCATCTTAGGGAGGCCAACAGGTACCTGCAGTTCCAGGAAATGGCTGATGGGTTTCAGCCAGGTTGCAGAGTTCTCCCAGGGAAAAAGGAAAATAAATACTGTTGGTAATTGCAAGTTGCTCTGTAGCAAGACTGGGGAGGTAAAGTGGCTGCAGACAGAAGTTTGTTCTTGAAATTACACCATCAGGAAGATAGTGAGAGGTGCCTCCTGTGCAGGCACCTTGGCAGGCAGTGCTGCTCCTTGCTGAGAGGGATACTCAGGCCAGTGGGGCTGCCTGCCCCAGAGCCTTCTTCTTCCTTCCTGGCCTCCCCTTTGGAGGTTTGCTGACTCCTGCAGCCTGGCCTCTGGTTAGCTGAGCAGCATCTGTGTGAAGTGGAAAATGTGTGTGAGCTTAGGGGCTGGGGCACAGAGCCACAGCTGCGCTCAGGGCCCTGAAGCTGTGTTGTCTGAGCCAGTAGCTGCTCTGTGGGTTCAGGGAGCTTTCCTTGGAGCCGTGGCAGCCTTGAAGGAAAAACAATCAGAGTTGGAGGGTGTGTGTGTTTGGCACAGAGCTAAAGACCCCTTCTTGCCCACCCCCCCAGTGATGGGGCATGTTTCTGCAGACACAGGCAGTCAGCAATCTCTGGTGAGCTCCACTGCCTGACAGTGGATGGAGGAGCCTCAGCACAGCTGGGAATGAGAAGACACATGACAAAGTGACAACTAGGGAGATGGAGTCTGGCTGGCAAAGAGGCAGGAGTGGGGAAAACATCAGGATGCCGCCCGACTGGGGGTACCCTTTGCCAGGAAGTTGGGTTCTCTGAACCACAGAGATGCTTCATGCCCACAGCACCCATTCCTCAGCTGGTGCTGAGAAGAGGGCACGGTTGCTCAGCTCTGCGCTCCCATGGTAGTGTGAGACTGCTGATGGGCTCAGCCCCTTCCCCGAAGCCAAGGCTTGCTCATCTGGTTTCTTGCTGCTGCAACAGAGGGTGTCGGCCTGAGAAACTTGGTCTCTGCTGGTGATTCTGTTTGGGCACATCAATAATGTCCCCCAGGGAAACAAGAGTGCCTGAAACAGTCTTGCAAAATGAGGGAGGCTGCAACAAATCTACTGGTTTCAATCCCAGTGTTGCTGAGATCTGAGCATTGCAGCTGCAGGGGCAATAGGATTCAGAGGGCTCTGCTGGAAAAATGAGGCATGGAGGGGCTGGCAAGCAGTTGTTGCTAACAGTGTAAGACCTCTGGCCAAGTGGCTCTGGGTCCAGCCATGCCATAGATCCATGGGGCAGCTTCTCGTTTTCCCCTTCTGTGATGATGGAAACATTGTATAATCATGTCTTCCTTCTGGGAAGAGAGGGGAACTCTCATCCCATCAAAGACATGGAGACCACCAGACACAGCCCCGAGGTATAAGAACATTAAACCAGACTGTGAGGAATATTTCTGTCTCCTAGGGGCCAGGTCAGAAACTCAGTGAAGAGTCCTTATTTCTCTTCTCCTGGAACTTGTACCAGAGACACACCCCAGAGCACAGCACCCGTACAGAGCTTTGTAATGCCTTTGATTCTGCTCCGCTGGAGATGATCTCCTCTCAAAGAGTGAGGCCACCCAAATGCATCTATCAGCTTCTGCCAGACTCTTTGTAAGGAGGCATAGGTCCCTTTCTACCCCTGTGGGGAACACAGTGACAGCCCTAGCAGAGCAGTTGGGATGCCCAAGATGAAGTCTCACATGCTGTGGCTTCTTTGGCACTGAGTTTATATTCTGCCTGTGGCTGCTGGTGAGGTTCTGTTAGCTGTTTTACTCCAGCAAAGCTTTCTTGCGTTCCCGTGGGTAGTCCAGAGGCATCTCCAAGCCTTTGCTCCATCAACAATGTCTGGGCTCAGAGGGGTGCAGCACCTCAGACGCTGTGGGAAGTGTGGTTTGATTTTGGCTTGGTGCATGTTAGCTCTTGCTAATCCTTGATCAAGGCTGTGACCCTTGGGCAGCCTGGCCTTAGAGCCTAAATTAGTGTAGTAAGTGATGGTGCACCTGTGTGTGGATTGATACGGCTGAGTTCATCTCTCACCCTACTGTGAGATCCCTAATACACCGAGATCCCTAACAGAGACTGTATCCTCTCTCTAAATCCTTTTCACAAGTCTGACTAGTTTCCTATCTTTGGGATCTCTTCCCTTTGGCAAACTCTGTGGAAAGGGCCTATGGGTTTCAGAGCTGCTAAGGAGAGGGGCAGATGGAGAATGAGTGAGATTGCATAAGCCTGTTCATTTAGGGAATAATGTTTAAATATAAAAAAAAGCACTTTGTAAAATAGGAGGAATGAGAAGGTGGGGTTTGCAGGCAGTCTGGAAGCCCTCTGGGTTCTTGATTGGTTGGTTTCAGAAATACAAAGCAAAGTTGTTGGCAAACAATAGACTATGAGCCCTTGCCACCCATCCCTCTGTTTATCCTGAGAACAGGGTCATGGAAACTTTCCCTTTCTGTTATTATTTCAATGGAAACACTTTGCCCTCTTCAGCATTCCTCAGAAAGGATGCATCATGCGTGTAATTAAGCCTCCACGCAAAAGATTTTTCATTTCCTAGCCAAAGCTTTTCCACTGCAGCTTGACTTCACTGTAAGGAGGCTTTCTGTCCTTCCTCTACACAGCCCTGGGGCTGAGCCACTGGAGGGTAGGTTGAGTGTCTTCCCATGCAGGGTTCTTTTTTTCATGCTGTTTGGGTATGCTCTGGTGCTATTGCTGCTTCCAGTGCTCTGCCTCATTCTTCTTCCTTCTAGGAGGTTGCTCTGCTCTGTGTTGGAAAGGGACAGGGCAGGATGATGGGTACCAAAGTGCCTGCAGAGCTCTGTCTCACATCTGGCTCATTTTGCTTTCTAGAAGGTTCTTGCCGAAACTTGTCCCATGGCTGAGGCTCTTCAAAGGGCATATGGTGTCTCATGTAGATGCTCTGGGGGCTAATCTCATTTCTCTTATAAGAGTAGGATTCAGCTTTATATACACAACCCCAAATGTCAGTGTTTAGCTATCCCGTTATGGAAGGGGGTTGAAAGAAACCAGCTGGGTTAAAAATTACACATGGCAGAGCAGAAATGCATCACACCAGTTGTGTTTCTTAGGAAGTCATGGTAACAGGAGGTGACAGACAAAATCAGATAAATCCTGGCTATGGCCTGTGACTGCATGGCACAAAGTGAGCATCACTCTCTGAGACGACTGTTCAACCCTCCTGTGAGCTTGGAGGTGATGTGGTTGTTGTCCAAGTAGAGCAAAGCTATGAAGATTTGTTTACTCTATGTCCACATGGACCCGTGGGATGCTCTGTTTCCCACCCCAGTGATTACACAGGGGTTTGGCTGGTGCAGCTGATCATGGCAGCAGAGGATGTGCTTGCATTGCATGCAGGATGAAGAGCAGGCACCAGAAATTTCAGAAATGTGGTGGCCTGCAACACAGTGTAGTGCCAATGCAGATATGCTTGCAGTCATGCAAGAGAAGAGGGAAGTAACGAGACCTCAGGCGTCAACAGAGAGATCCTCCTGGAAGCCAGGAAGGAATTAGCCCAATCCTTTGCTCCTTTTAGCCACACAGAATTGGCCCGATGTGTTGTGGCAGGTTATTGCTTTCCTCTGAGGCATTACGTTTTGGCTGTTGTCAGAGAAAGGATATCACATTGGTTTGGGATGGAAATCTTCATTCCTGTGAGTGGAAGTACCAATATTTCATTGGATGAGAATGTACTGGGGCCAGAAAAGCTTTTGCCTCAATGAATTTGCTTTTCCCAGGAAAGGTCAGTCTGAAGGGAACATCCATTTGCACCCCATAACTTTCTACCTGCCTTGCTGCTGGATGAGGGGCTGTAGAGCATAGGGACAAGCAACCCCAAACCTCAGTCCTTATTTGATCCTAGTTAGCCACCTTAGCAGTGAAACTGATCCCCTTTGGCTCCTGGTGGGGGCTGTATGGGCAGAATTAGGCTCAACTGCCAGAGTTCCCAATGCTTTGAAATACCTCTGTTGTAATGAAAAATGTCTGTGCTTACGTTGTGGGTTCATGGTTCAGGCCTATGAGAAGTTCAGGACACGAGGGAAACCACTGACTGGGTTTCCCATTCCACTCCTCTCACTTTCTTTGGCTGTTTGACCTTTTTGGAGTTAATTTGTTTGTTTTCTTCTGTTCTGTGAATCAGATTCAGGTTTGGTGTGACCGTGTAGGACCTGATGGAGTTACTCCCAGGCTGAACATTTATTTCTTTAGTCTTACCTGAAGAAAGTAGTTCATATGCCTATAAATTGAGGCTGTATATTTTTTTCTCATGTGTTTTAGTTCAGCTCTTAAAAAAAAAAAGTCTTTGTTGGAAAAATGCAAGAGGAGTCAAATGAGTGGTCAGATGATTCCTTTTCACTGCAAAATTCATGGCTCCTGACTTTTCCTCCCAACTGCATGCTCACCCTCTGAATCTACAGATTGTGTTGGTTTCATCACTGAATAGTGATAGTGCCTCAGCTGAGAAAGAGAGTGAATGGTAGAAATCAGGCTCTGCAGGTGGCTCGTGTTCAGCCTCAATTTCTTCAGCCAGCTGACCCATTGAAGTAGGACAGGTCCCACCTCTGCAAAGCAAAGGGGCTGTCAGTTCCCTGTCACTTCTTTTAATTAAACTATAGGTCCCTAACCCCAATTTCCATGGGACTGGAAATAAAAATGCCTTTTGAAAGTGGTGATGTCCTTCTGCACAGCTTGGAATCAAAAGCATGGCAGTGATGGTGGCATGAAGTGAGCTTGTCTTCTGTCACCTCCCAGGTGTCACTGCACCAGAAATTCCTTGCATAGCAAGTCTGAGAATGACCTGCTTCCTGGGTCTGGTCCCACTTAACCTGGATACCCCACTCTTCCAAAATGTTGGTCATTGGTAGATTGGGCATCAAATATAGCAGACCCCAGATACGCTTCCAGTTCCACTTCCACTGGAGTGGGTGGGCATAGCCCTTTAGGCTGTCCAGGCCACAGGTCAGTAGAACTCCTGTCTGGACTTTGTCATTCGCTTGGGACAGAGAGGTCAGCTGCAATGTGAAGTTCCTGCCTAGACCTGGCTCCTTGGATTTTGGGGGCAGAAACTCTCCCGTTATAGGAGGGCACAGTGACCTACTCCAGCAAGGCTCTAATTAATTGCATATCACTAACGATTGGCAATGAACAGGTTAAAAGTCAAAATGCCAGCACAGCCTTGACTGTGCCTCCTTTTGAGTTCACAACCTGGGGGAGTTGCAGTATCTACAGACTATATCGGAGCATAGCATCATGTCATACAATCTTGGAGCAAAAGAAGTTAAAAAGGAGGAAAAAAAGGTTGGGTAATGACGGAGCGTAGAGGTCTGAAAGGGAGAAAGAAAGGAGAGAGTAGGCATGAAACAGAGCAAATACTTGGTTTGGAGGAAGAAGAGTCGGCTTGCCAGGTAAGGATTTTTTTTCTGCTCCAGCTGCTCCCCAGCTCTAATTTATACCATGTAAATAATTAAAAGCTGTGCAGGCCCAGTGCTAATCCTTGTGGTATTCCATAAGCAACTTCCTTCCCGCTTAGAAAGAATTCCATTGAGAATTATCTGACAGTTCTTGCTCTGCAGCCAATTTTCCGCTCCTGTCAGTGCATGGAGTCTGAGCTCTCCTTTTCCTCGGTTCAGCCTTCCCCAAATTGCATGGCAGAAAAAACCCATAATGTGAGGTCCACTTCCTCTCGTCCTGGAGTTATCTGTGCTGCTAAAATCTCACTGCAGACCTAGAGGGGAGAAGAGGAGGTCTTGTGGAAAAGCTGTGATTTCTGAAGGCGAATTCAACCACACCACATCCATTTGGTCACATAAATCAGTTCTACAAAGGTCCTGCCTTCCCACGGCAGCCAAAGTTTGACAATCTAAATTGATATGGTGCTGTGCTGTTATCTCAACAGCACAGGGTGCTAATGGAGGCCAGTTTAACCTCTTCAAATGCATTCTGTGGCAGCAGCAGTAACAGGATGGAGACCCTCAAATAAAGAAGAGGTTGTTCTTTCTTCCCTTCACTGTACTAAATTGAATGGATCTGCCTTGCTGTCGCCAGGAATATATGGGCTTAGAAGAAATTACAGAGAAATAGTAAAACTCGGTGGCATGTATCCCATGCATAAGCTGGAAGATTTCTCCGGTGCTTTGGGCAAGATTGATTATTTGTGGCCTGTAAAAGTTGGGATGTAACTCTGAAAAATGCTTCTTAGCTGTAATCTGTCCTTAGCACTGGGGGACAGATCAGCTCTAGGCAATCTTCCTCCAGAGAGGGAGCCAAGCCTAAAAAGCTATCAGCCATGTGTTGCTGGAATGGCACACATCTAGTCTGGATGCTAACATTTTGCAATGGAGAAGAGAGAAAATAAAAGTGTATTTGGGGAAATGGGTTGTAAAAGCTGAAGGAGACTTTTCAAGCAAGGAATTACTTGAGTGTGAGTAAAGGTGTAAGATTATCACACATTTAGAAATTCAGGAACCTTGCAGAACTACTATGCTCAGGCTTTCTAAGAGGAAGTGAGTGAATTCCTAGTCGCTGAGTTAGAGGTTATGACTCAAGAAATTGATATGAACTGGCTCAACTGCAAGAAGTGTTTTCGACAGCAGGTTTGAAAACCAAGTATGACTTCAACAGCCAGTTCTGTAGGACTACACCAACCAGTATTACCCTCTGTCCTTACTTACTGTCCTTAATAGTTCCAAAGCAGAATAGTCAAGGAGCTTGCTTTTCCATCTGGGCTGACAGGCTGTCGTGGTGTCCCTGCAGGTACAAACAACAAAACACACACTTACCTACAGACCCTGGGTAAGACAGTGGTAGTCTCTGCATCTCATCTGACCTCTGACAGATGGTCAGGTCACCACATCATCCCTGCAGATGTAGGTTTTATGGGAGAGGGGTGTGAATATTTGAATTTCTGGCTCAGTGTGAAGGATACACAATTTAAAGAACCATGGATGTATGTTTTCATTTGACATTTGAGACTCTATTGTTCAATGTGTCACTAAGACTATGACCTGCTGGTCCAGCTTTGCCTTTGGTACTTCCTGCTCTTGCGATGCTGGGCAAAGCAAAATTAGGGGGAAGGCAAGATCTTCCAAGTGAAGATTCAGTAAGGACAGCAGTGAGGCACCTGCAAAGTGAAATTCAAATCAGTGTTTCTGCAGTGAGGACAATACTCTACTACTAACACAACTGATCCCATAAAAACCCAGGACATGTGCTGCTGCTGTGTGCTCTGGCCAGTCGCCGCTAATGAATCATCCGGCTCCTGGATCACTCCCATGAAGGGGATGGAAAACGGATCCAATTTAGAGAGATCTTGGAGTTCATTGCAATGTGATAACCCTGTTTACAACTTTAAGAACTCCAGCAATTCAGGAGGTGCTGGCAGAACATCTGCTCATTGTAGGATCTTGCCAGCCACTCTTTGGAAATATTAGGTCTGTGCTTCATTTGTCCAGTTGAGATGCCTCAGAAACAGCACATTGTTGTGTCCTAAGACTAATGGGTCTAGAAAGAAGAAAATCCATTTCCCAGTGGAAACGGAAAGCTCTGAGAAACATTCAGCAAGTTTTAGCTCATGTAAATATCCCAGGAGAGAGCAGCTGGGAGACAGGTGCTATACTGCCACTATGGTTCCCCTTTTTTATAATTTTTCTTTTCTTGCTGATCTACCTGCAGAAACGCTGAAATTACTGGATGAAAACATATCTGTGGAAGGCTTATGATCAGGCCTGAAAAACTTTCCCAAGCACATGTATTAAGCTGTTGGTGCACATTTTCTGCAGGAAACATATATGGAGAGGAGGTGAATAGGGATAAAAATAATCCTGGGGCTCACCAAAAGAAGATACTATAGATTATTTGGGAATAAATGAAAACCTTGGCTACACAAGTTACTGTTATAGAGTTACCCAAGGGCAGATGACCACCCCACATTTCTGTTGTCGTGGAAAACTCCTGATGTTCCCAGCCTTTCATCTGTGAGTAAGAGTTGAGTGGCACAGGCAGGACTCTGACAGGGGACCATCCTGGGGGTGGTCTGGTGAGCTGTGTTGCCTCTTGCAGCCATGTGGTGACCAGAGAGAGACATCAGTCTGCCTCTAGGGAGAGGCTGGTGCGGAAGCAGAGGTGGGATCAGAAAGGGAGCTGCCTGGTTGCCCTCACACTGCTCCTGACCACTGCTTGTTCCCAAGGGATGGTGGGGATAGGCTGTGCCCACAAAAGGAGGAGAGCTGCAAGAAGGCACACCATGTTCCACCAGTAATGGCCCGTGCCATTGCCTGTGGCTGAGGTCCTGAGTGCTCCCAAGCTGCTGAGGATCTGGTCTCCCATCAGCCTGCGGGCAGCTTTCCTCTCTCAGGGAACTGCTGGTGCGAGGCAGGGCCCCACAGGGGAGCCTCACAGAACTCAGGGTGACACAGCCGGGCGCGTCCTCCTCCCTGTTCCACTGACCAGGAATGGGATGCTGGAAGCACTGGAGCTCTGCGGCCATTTCGGGGAGCTAACATATCATTTAAGGTCAGCCCCAGTGCCATTTGGAGAGGAGCTAGTATTTCCTTGACTGAAACAGTGAGTTCTGAATGTAATTACAGGATTAAAGGCATGTTCTGGGGCTGAACTCATGATTTATAAGCAAAGGGTACACTTTCAGTCTGTTTACAAGGTGCTCTTGGCCCTGCTTAACCTCTTCTTTGCTGAATACAAATGGTGATTGGGTTGTTCCTGTTATGGTGTTCATGCACAGAGTGGAGGGATGGTCACCAGTGGGGACAGATTAGGGAGCTGTTGGAGATGTCCATCCCATGGAAGGGGGAAGTGACTGTTCTGGTTTTCTCCTTTACTCTGTCCTAGGTAACAAAAACCCCAAAGCAGAAAGTCCCCTAACAAACTCTTAGCTGATTGTCATTTATCTAGTTGAAAATCTCTAGTTCTTTCCAAGAACCTTGGTCCTTCCCAAAGGCTATTTAAGTGGTGGTCCCTGCACAGTAAGGCTGGAAAAGACAATTATGAAGATAAATCCTGACACGTGGCAGATAAACCAAACCCTGTAGAAATTTCTCTGGTGATTAATTTGTTGAATCCACCAGTTTGAGGTAAAGCCAAAACCTGTCATGGAGAAAGGCTGCCACAACAAAATGCAGGCCAGCAATTCCAGGAAACTGACTTCATGTCATGACTACCTCTCTTCCCTGACTGCTTAGGTATCCAATGATCTTATAGCCCTAGAGAGAAGACAACCAGAACTTCTTGCCTTTTTTTTTTTTCTTTTCTTTAGTGCATCGCATGTGCAATGACTAAATGAAGCATCTAGAGTAGGCCATCTGAATATGGGTTCAGTCTTGCTTTGAAGACTTTAAAGGATGGAAAATCTGTTGCAGTTCCAATGAAATTATTCCAAAAGTGAGTGTACAGTTTTTTAAATTTGCATTTTATATCCACAGAGGTGTCAAATTTAATTTCCTGCTGTTAGCTCTGGGAATGACTGTCCCAGTTTGCTGCTTTTACCATAGCATTTCTTTAAGAGCTCTGGTTGATTCAGAGCTGCTCACAGTCTACATCACTACTACTTTAGATGGAGGTGCACTTGTTGGAGACCTATGGTTATATTTTTCCAAGAGTATACACAGAGTAGAACGGACACTGTTCTTTTTGTCTAATTTGTAATTTGTTATTTCCAGATGGAACAAGATACCAAAGCAAATCAAGCATTTTTCAGCAGGGCCAGGGCTTTGAGTTCAAATTTTCTTTGACACTTTCAGCAAAAGCTTCCTACCAAACTGTGAGTCAAAAGCTACCTTGTGGCTCTGACAGGGCAGATCAGAAGTGATGGGGATCATGTGTCTCTTGTCTTAGGAGGAGCAGCAAATCTACTAGGCATAGAAAGTCTGAAAAGAAATAATATCTACAGTTTAGAAGTGGAAATGGGTTTTATTTACATTCCTCAAAATGGTTTGTGGCCCACTGAGGAAATGGACCTGCTAAACCTCAGTCTTGTGTCCCCAGAAGCAAGTGACCCATGATCTACGACTGCAGCCTGTGGTGTGGGCAGACAGACAAGGAAACATTCCTGCAGGAAAGTCCTGCGTAGGCTGGGTAGGCTGGGCACTGGGTGTCAGACAAAGAACAGCTATGCCAGGTTTGTCCCAAAGCAATTGTGATCTTTCTTTCTTTCCTCCCACTTGAACAAACTTGTCCATTCTATATCATGCTTCTGGAGCTTCCTCAAGCCTTGGGGAAGAAACACTCCAGTCCTTCCTCTTGTTTCCTCTGCAGTCTTTGAGGAATGGGGGCAATGTGGATTTTTCTGTAAGCAGCAACCCAAGAAACAAAAGCGAGAGGAGAAATGCAGGCCTGGGAATTCATGTGACCAATGGGCCAAATTGATGTCATGCTCCAAATGTGAGAATTTTTGTGTGGGATCAATGCCTAGAGCAGTTTACGACTGGCCTAATGTGTCCTTACAAACGGAAAGGATTTACAGATTTGGGAAGCCTTAATGTTTTTACCCAAGATAAAGAGCACTGTCAAATGAGAGAGGAGGCTGTATCTCATGCTTGCTTTCTCTGTTTAGATTGTTTAAGGTTAACTAACAGACAACCCAAAAGTTGGATGCAGGTCACAGGAGGACCTACTATCCTGGGAGTGTTTGTTTTGGGAGCAATGCAGACCCTTGCCAGGTCTGGTAGGGTACATTGGTAAAGTTGCAACATTAAGTGCATTTACCTGGTTCCTGAGCACCTGGCAGGGAATACAAGAGTTTCTTAAAAATTCAGGAGTTATCCATTCTTGGCTTAAGTTGTGGTATTGCTCAGCTATTTTTGTTGGCTTGGCAAGTCTCCAACCACCTAGACACCTATCTATTTTCTTTCTATAGTACCAATGCCCCAAATAGCCTAAAGCACTGGGTTCCCATCTGGAAGGCCTAGACTTCTAGGGAATGATGAAGCAGAGGACATTAGAAACCGTATCATTTTTGTGCCAGGGCAGTGTTGTCATTACCGCAAGTGTGCAGCGATGTGTCCATCTGGCTGAGTCCCTTCGCTGCTAATAATCAGCTGAACAGTGATAGATGGTTGTGCATGGAAGTGGGTTTTAACAGGGCTACATGCTTGTATCTATGCCCATATTATCTCTGAAAAAAAAGGAAAGGCAAATTGGAAAAAAAAGGAAAAGCTTTCTCCCAAAGATGGTGACTATGCAAAAGACAGGGTTTATGGTGAATGTCCAGCTGAACAGACATTCCTAGTGCAATGATGTGGTTAGAAGAGCTGACACAATCCTTTGAGTAATAGAGACATGAAGGAATTCTGCTGATATTACACGAACTAAAAATGAAGTGAATAGAGTGCTCTGCTTGCAAACTCAAGGTCAGGGGATCAGAAATATCTGGAAATAGTCTTCCTGTTCAACATTCATTTAGACATGGTGGTATGTGTTTTTTATTTTTTTACTCCTGTGAGGTTCTTGAATGACTTGGGGCACAGTGGACATTGCTCACTGGTGTACATTTGAAACCCATTTCCACTTGATTTCAACCGCAGAATGAGCGCTTGCCATTGCACCTGAGTGCTTCAGGGAGGCTGTTGGTAACCAAAGAGAACACATGGTGACTGCTGGTGGAAGCTCTTTTTGATGGACTTTCCCAGCTTGATGCTTTCCTGTCTAGGGTACCGTGGTACCATGCATTTCAACTTCCCATTGCACGTCCCGTACTCTGACACTGACAGGCTGATGGGCTGGTATGCTCCTTCTCTCACTGTGCAGCTGACATGGGATGGTTGTGTTTTTCAGTGGTGTGGGAAGAATCTTTGTACAGGATGAAGCAAACTGGACTCCCTGGATTTCTAGTACCTGAGAAAGAAAGCTGAGACTTGGAAGGCTGAAGCAACTGCAGCTTCCTTTGGCTCTGCCAGCAAGCATGGCACAGAAAGATTGTCTTGGGTGGCAGAGAGAGCACTTTCTGTGCCACAAGGACAAGCCCCAGCATTGCTTCAGTGTTTCTGGCAGGGATGTTTTGGAAGTCTACTCTGCCTGTGAGGTTCTGGTATGGCAGGGAACTTGCAGGCCCTCAGCTGGGGCAATTGCAGGAAGGGGAGAGGAATGATCCTGTGGCTCAGCTGCTAATCTGGGTCTTGGGAGCCATGGGTTTAATTCTTGGCTCTGCCCCTGTCTCCCAGTGGGCAAGGCTTGGAGTGGCACTCTAACTCTGTTTCCCAACCGCTCATTGCGTGGTATCATATTATTTTAAAACCCCAACCCATCTGCAGTAAAATGCTTCACATTACATGACAGCCCACAGCTTTGCTTGTGTCTTCAATGGGTAATTTGCAAGGGGACATAGGCCCCAACCAAAATCCTGAAGCCCCTGGCCCCCCAGCATTAGAGTCTGGATCCCGCAGCTTTTGTGAAATTGAAAATGAGGTGCTGCAGCAGCTGAGTCAGCGATCTCTGATAATGTTGCTGTGGTGAAACTTCCTTCTCTGCATGGAGTTTTCATAAAGCCTGCTCAGTACTTAACTGTCATTTAATGCCACAAAGTATAGCTTGAGTTGGACTCATTTGAAGGTTAGACCCTGCTGAGATGGGGTACCCAAGGTCTGGGCTGGTGAGGTGGGGTCCTCCCTGTAAATGCAAGAGAGATGGGTAGTTTGTGTTTTTGTCTTACTGACGTTCATTGATGTGGAGGGAACATTGAGGAACCGGACTCGTTCTCTTCCCCACTTCTCTCTCCTTTTGCCTGCTGCTATTTAAACTGCAAAATTAAGAGTAAGCCAGCCAATTTACAGTCTCCTGCAAGACAAAAATAGGTGGATATAGAGAGAGGAATGCAAAGGCACAATACCATATGGTCTCAGGGTTTCATGACGATCTATACGGGGATCTCAGTCTTGGAGAAATTTAAGGAAGGATTTGTCAGGACTGATGGTACAGTCACATCTGTACCACAACATTCGGCCTTGGACATGCTTTTGGCAACGGTGCCTAGCCAAAGTGGGAGAACTGACAAAAAGTCTGGAAGTGAGCCGGAGAAACTGTGGAAGTATGAGAAGATCACCAAAGTGAAGGACAGCTGGCTGGGGAAAGAAGTGACAGAAATCTGTGCTGCAAACAAAGGACATAACCTTCTTCAGGAGATTGAGGGTTCAGAAGAACAGCATACAGTTTAAGAGAGGGATTGCATAGACATATGCCATGGTGGGACAGCCAAACTTCCTCCCATACAAGCTGCCATCTGTTGGGACAATATTTTTGCACCATGGTTGAGCCTTTAAATCCTAAATGGGACCAGGGGCACTTCACAGCTGACACTGGAACTCCCTACAGCTCTGGAGCTCCAACATGTGAGATGTAGCTCCGTCAATGTGGAAAAAAGATGGGGAAGAGGGAAGCCTTCCCAACAGACACCCCAAAATCCTGTCCCTGTCACACTGTGTCAAAAAAGCTGAGAGATCATCAGGTGAGTTAAGAAGTCACCAAGTTTTACCCCAATAGACAGAGTCAGAAGGCAAATCTCTGGCCATTATGTTTTCTCTTTTTCAGGGAACCACCATCATTTGAGCTATTTTAAGACCAGACTGGATCGAGCTCTAGGAAATATACAGTAAGAAGCTGCCCCAGGACTGGCAGGGAAAGATGCCAGCTGGTCAAAGTCTTTTTAGTAATGTCGCTGTTTGTACAAATGTTTATATTTCCTTGCCAGCCCTGTGGACAATTAAGAAAAGGCTTGGCTGAGATTTGGGCTGTCATTATTGGTCTAGACGTTGGATTGGCTCCACATCATAAAAATCTTGAAGATGGAGCGAGCTGTATGAGGCAGTCATTTGCAAACTGTACAGAGCATTCTGCAAATCTATAAATACAGCTGGTGAGATAAACAAAGGAAACGATGCACAAGAATGCTCCCTTGTGCATCCATGGCCAATGGCTTCACCAAGAGATTGCTGGGAGACCAGTCAGCAGCTCTGCTCTCTATACATATGCTTCCACTGAGGGGGAAAAAAAAAAAGACAGCAGTAGCTCAATATTTTTTTCTGGCTTTGCCTTAAAAGCTTGTTGAGTTTCTCTGACTCCTGTTGCTGTCAAGTGGTGCTTAAAACTTTCAAAAAATTGCTAGCACAATTGCTGGAGCTTTGGCAAATATCTGGACTGTTAGATTTGACCACTGGAGAGTGGTTTGTTTCTTACCTCCACAAGCCCAACATCTAACATAAGGTAGAGGAAAGTTGGAAGGGGAGACTGAAGGGAAGTGACTCATTGGAAGTCACTCAACCATGTCAAAGCACTGCTGGGGACTAGAAGATAGTTCTGAGATAAATGGGAACCTGATCTTTTCTCCCCCACTTGGCCTCTTCCTTGGCTTTGAGAAGAAAGTTTTATTAGCATTCAATGGTGAAATTCATGGGTTGCAGGCTTGTTTTCAATTTCCTATTTCCACTGTGCTGGTTAGTGAAACTTCCGCCTGAAGAGAGATCCAAAATTTGCCTGGGGTGAATGACATCAGCCTGATCTCATCTCTGCTCATTTATTTGTACTGGTTATCTCTTGCTTCAGTCTTACTTCATTCAGATAATTGCATACGCTCTCCTTAGAGACTTCTGTCACCAGCCTTGCCAGCAACGCCCCCTCATGTTACCTCATTATTATTCATGCTAATGAGGAGGGGGAGGAAATAAACCAGGGTAGACTGAGGCTCATGAACTTCTTTGTCCCTGCCAGTATCTCTCTAGGCCCTGTCCCAGTACCACTTTGTCCGGTGGAGTGTGGTTTCCCAGTGCTGTTCATCTCCCTGCTCCTAAGCCCGTGCTTGGGTCCAGGAAATGGCTTGGGTGGATGTCTCCATTAATGCCTGGATAATATATCTTAGGCATTTGTTTCTACCCTGCAGATGGACTTTGCAGTCACCAGGTTATCTGAGAAAAGTATCTGGGCCTCTGCTTTATGACTTGTGTTTTCCTTCCAGTTCCTATCTGTGTTGTAAAACCGCTGAGGTGGAAGATGCCCTTTGTAGAAATGGTTGTGCTGGATAGAGATGTGTGTGTACAAGCTCTGCCACAGTAGAGGTATGAACAGCCTTGCCCCACTCCCCAGACTCTTCAGGTGGTGGGACTGACTGATGGGATTTCATACCTGTGTCTCACACCCCTTTGACAAGGGTGGTCAGAAGGAGGGAAGAGCTTTTGTAAGACAAATAAGCAGACTAGAACTCTTCAGCTGGGAAGCAAGGTGGCCAAGGGAGGATTCTATAAATACCTGTAAAAGCAGGAAAAGCATGAAGAACAAAAACAAGCAAGGAGACAAATATAAACTCCCAAAAATTAACCAAAGGAGCTCCTTGCCACAGGAGGCTAGGAAGGGTAAAAAGCTGGCATGGGTTCAAAAACGAACTGGATGAATAGAGGACTTTTTAACACAGAGCCACTGTCTTACTGGAGAGTGGGAGAACACTCCAGGGAAGCATCACTGTGCACTTGCCTGGCCCTTATATTCTTTTCTGGGCACCTGTTACTTCATAATGTCAAAGAAAAGGTATGGGGTCCTTTGGGCTGATCAGATCTGATTGTATTCATGTGCTAATGAAATCAGCAGAGTCCCAACCGTGTAGTGAGTGCCGAGGGTCTGGTCCAGAGTGTGGTCTGCAAGGTAGCTTGGAGCAAAGCAGGGAAATCAGATCTTGCTTGCTTAAAATCAAAACCAGGCTTAGAAAGCAATCCCAGAGCAGGAGCGCCGTTCTCTAGGAAAGTTTCCAAAACCAACTCCTGGCCTTGGAGAATAAGATGGCAAGCCACCAATAAATAAATAAGTAGATAAAGAAGTAAATGCAAAACCTGTGAAGAAATCTCCCAGAACAAATGGCAAGAATACTTGCAGTTTTCAGGCCACCTGCTTGTCATCTATCACTTAGAAAAAATGAGTGTTCTTTAAATATTCATATGGGGAAAACAGACCCACCCTTCTGGATTTCCATGGTGATTTATGCTGCGGCATTTTCAAGGTCATCCATTGCCTAAATCCCCTGTCTGTCTGAGGCCTGGGTCCTGCAAGGAACCTGATCCCCATGATCATATATATTAGAAGGGATAGAGCCTGTTTCCATATGTGTCTTAGTGCTGGCACCCGAATTTTAAATGAATGTGCTGATTCCTCAGTCTGTACTCAGACACCAGCTTTCTCCTTTGGCTGTTCCAGTTAAGGTTTTTATATGAAGCATTTTCAGTTGAGGAGTTTTCAGTGGCAATATTCTCAAAGATACATCTTGGAGTTGTGTTTCAGGCTCTTAGGGCTGGCTCATAAACCCTCCCTGTGGGTTGGAACTTGATATGTCCGAGTTGTGTTCCTGTCCCATAAGGAAACAGAGGTATATTAAAGGAGTCCTGCCACTCTGGGGAATCAGGATTAAGATAAAGCCAATATATGGATCCACTGGTGTTTTGTTGCTTGTTTGGTTTTTTTTTTGAAATAAAATTAAGAATATATAACATGTGATGCTTAGCATAGGAAAGCTTGGGATCAATGAATAGAGAATAGATTTATTTTCTTTTTTTAGACTAGAAGGGTTCATTGCCTTTCAGGAATGAATCCAAGAAAGGATTGGATAAACTGATCTCTGGAGATGCTCATTTCCCCATCCACTAACAGAGCTTACACAGCCAGATATAACAGTAATCAGTCCTGCCCTGGCCAAGGGTAGGTCTCTGGAATTCTAGTGTGATCAGGGACTGGGAACAGGGACCTTAAATCTCTCTCACCTTCAGCCTCTACTGGAATATCTAGAGGTTCTGCCTTCTCTAGCATGCACAGAACAGGCTTTACCCTGGAGCTCTCGGAAAGTGGGAGAGGGGCATGACCAAATTCAACTGCACACTTAATAGCCACTGTGGTTGTCTTTGAGGTTGGCATATGAAGCATTGCCAAAAGACCAAAGAGAAACCATGGGTGCATTGATTTCAGAGAGCACTTAATCATCCTCATCAGAAAAATCCCACATGCTGTACCAAAAGTTACCTTGTTTGTTTTTTCAAGTGGAAAAGATAATGGAACTGTAATGGATGGAGATTCCCCAGGGGTTTTTTTCCCTCCCTCCCTTTCTTTCCCTCATTTGGCAAAAATCTGCTTTGTCAGTACCTTTTCTGAGCACCCTAACAAATATACCTGTCTGTGACAGGCCTCTCAAGACAGGCTTTTGTGTTTTTCTTGGTATGGGGGAAAAAATGCCACAACAACAGGGCAGATCCATTAACTCTTTTAGGACTGACTGCAACATCAGGTTGTGACGAGGTGCAAAGCAAGGGAACCTGCACAACACATCCCAAGGAGCTGATCATTAACAGGGGAAACAGAGCAGCAACTTGGCCCCAAGAGCAGCTAGGGACTGGGTAACTTGAAATTGCCCACTGCAGCTACAGCCTCCTTTGCCTTCAGCATGGAGGTGGGGCCAGAGTAGGCTGGTGCTGACAGATGTACCCTGCCAGGGCAATTGTGTATGGATGAGTAGGAAGAACAGTTCCTCCTCTGAACTCTGCACATCCACTCTGCACCTCTACATTCTGCAGCCATGTAGGCACACCATGGCATAGAGGAGTGACAGCATGCATTCTGTATGACTGTGCTCCCTGTATTAGTTTTTCTCCTTAATACAATTCAGCTTTGGAAAAATTGGCTTATTTAGCTGAGTTCAGATCCGAGAGCCTTTCAGCTGAAGTTGGAAAAAATGAAGGAATTTCTTTATTCTCAGTGTTGTTTGACCTTAGCAGCAGAGTTGAAGTGAGCTCAGAGAACAGGAAGAGAAATGGTATTTTTGCTGGTTCTGTACCTACTCGTGGTGACCTCATAAATGGACTTGTCTTGGTTTCCCAGAATACAAGCTTATCTATTGCCATGAAATTCACCTCATAAAACATGAAGCCACAATTGAATCCTGATTTATATTGTCTGAAATTAATATATGTCCTTGTCTACCAGGATACCTGTGTCCTGGTGGAGAATTTTTACCCCATTTATTCTTGGTATACTGTGCTCTCCCCACCAGATTTCCTGCTTCTTTCCTTGATTCTCTCCTGGGATGGATTCATCATAGCAACCATCCTATCTGCCTTCTAAGCTGCAGGTATGTCAAAAGAGTAAGGAACAATATTCAGGTGTGAACAAGAATGTGCAAGGGGAGAATTGGGTAAATTAGCAAAGGTCAAACAGAGCTGGCAGAGTCACCCCTGACCCCTCATGACTAAAAGAAACAGAGATTGCTGCTCCCACCATGCTGAAAAGCCAAGGATCTTGCCCAAGACTTGGAGTTAGCAAGGCTAGCATCCTGTGGGGACATGAGCTGTAGGCATCAGGCACTGCAAAATCCATCTCCTCTCCCTACTCCAGATTAGGACAAGTATTCTGCTGCGATTCCTCTGATATGTACTTTACTCCGAGCCATCTGCAAATGAAGGAATGGTCTGCTGCTGGTGAACCTAATCCAGAAAGCTGAGGTGGAATCAGACCACAGTTGTGCTGCATGCCTTGTGGGTCTCTGCTACTTCAATTAAAGTAGCAAACCAACATATTTCCTGTCTTTATCTCTTTTCCTTTATGTGTTTGTGGAACAGAACAGAAGCCAAAGAAAATAATCCAAAACTTTATACACTTTTTTTTTCTACTGTTTTCCTCCAAGGATACACCTAGAAAGACTCTTCCTGCTTTCTATAACGTTGGATGAAAATCTGAACAGAGAACTTATGTTAGGCTATAAATCATGCACATATTTGGTCCATATATGCCTCTGGCATGGCATCATCTTTCATTATGAACACAATTACCAGGAAAAAATTGTGAAGGCCAGTCCATATTTTCTTCTACACCAAACCATTCTCTTTGGCTTCCTCACTTTATTGAGTTTCAGCTTTTAAACCAGGTACCTGGAGCACAATATTAATCAAGCCAGGCCAGCATGGAACTGACCATAGCCTAGAAAACCCACCTCAGAAGTAGAGTGGATTATGCTGAGCTCTGTGCTGTCTCAGCCAGCTGGCACTGACCTCTCTGTCTCTGTTCCATGCTCCAGTCACTGCTGCATCATCAGTTTGGGAATTGGTGTCCATCCCTCCAGAGCAACATCAGCAAAGGCAGACCAGTGCCTCAGGGTGCTGCACTGTTGTCAGTGTGTGAAGTGTGTGGCCTGAATTGTCCTCTGGCAGGTGCTAAACTATTTCCACTGGCTGAAAGAGGTGCCTGAAAATGGGCCATGACTGAGCACTGGTGTTAGGGAGAACAGCCCTTCCCTGGGAGATGAAGTGCCTTTCCATGTGGCCGTGGGGCTGAGCGCTCTCTCAAGGCACACAGGATGCACTGGAAAATCTGATCCTGGGAAACAGGAGACCAGTTTCAGAAGGCTGGAAAAGATCAAGTCTTGAAATAGTTGAATATGGAGCTTGAGACCAGGACACTGATTCCTTCTTGAAGACAGAAGGAAAGTAGTCCACGAGAGAGATCCATTGCGTGGATGATAGTATCCCTGGTGATGCCAAAGAGGCACAGCATGGGGTCAGCAAACAGGTGGATCTCTTCACGTCATAGCACTCCCATCATACAGCAGTGAGAGGAGAAGAAACATCAGAGGCAGGTCTTTGGTGTGCCTCAGTGAACCTTGCTCTGATGACTTCCCGGGCTCCCTGGTTTGTTTTCCCTCCAGTTTGGGACTTGAGCCAGATTGGGCTTGGACTGTGAATGCTTCCAGATGTTCTCAGCCCTTGAGAGGGGGCAGAGGCATGCCAGGCTGTAACTGGTATGCAAGCAAACCCCTGCAAGGGGCACATAAAACATTACCTATCCCTTGGCTGGTGCCTGGTGCCTGGAGGTCTGCTGGTTGCCAGTGGCAAAGGGGAAGGAAAACATCATAGCCTGGTGGAATGGTTTCTTTTATTGCTGTGTCCCTTTGGCAAAATGGCCAGTGTGTTAAGTGGCACCTGGATGGAAAGGCAGGAGAATGCAGTAGGAAGAAGGAATGAGAATGCAATCCAAGCCAAAAGCATTAAAAACCTGAAGGAAAACATTGCTTCTCTCACTGCTGCCAAGTTTATTTCAGTATGCGGCAACCTGGTGAAGTACATTCCTTTATAGGGGAGGAATTACAGAGGACAAGACCTTAAATTCCTCCCATTTGCTCAAGAACTCCAGCAAACACCTCCTCCTTCTTCCCCCTCCTGCTGGTCCAATTTTAAGGAGATTTTAATTTGAGCCCAAAGTGCTGGAACATAGACAGGAAATGGCTTATAATTTGCAAAAGTGTATATAGTTTCATGGAAAAGCAACATATATACTGAAACCTATGCCTTTCAAATTCTTCCCAGCAGTCATCTCTTCTGGCCTGGGGACAATGGAGTCTCTGTGCTCAGGTCTGTTTTCGGTCGAAACAGTCCATGACTGCTCTTTTGTGACCAAACAGAATGCGGGAGTGAGCCGGTCGGAGCACTCGGTGCCTTAATTATTTGGGTCATGTGGCTGCTTCCGCTGCTGCAAGTGACAGAGGACATGCAACTGAGGAGCATCATTTCTGCTAAAAGGAGACTTGGAAAAAAACCACACAAGGGAAGTTCAGGTATCTCTCAGAAATCAGAGGCAGGGCTCCCATCAGCTTGGAGAGGGCCAGGACTTCAGCCTTAGTGCTGGGATGGATGGATGGATGGATGGATGGATGGATGGGTGGATGGATGGATGGATGCGTGTCTGCATTGACTGCCACGAGGTCATTGTGAGTTAGAAATGCATTTGGCTTTGGCTGGTTAGAAAATTGGGAGTCCCAAAGGCTCTTCTGTTCAGCCTTTGCATTTGCCCTAGAATTTTTGCAGGCACAAAGGCTGAGCAGACAATGACTTGCTTGACTGGCAAGCACAAATGTGAGATTTTGCACGTACAAAGGATTGTTTGTGCAAGCAAAAATGTCATGCAAAATGAGGAGCATGTGGCCATGACAGTAGGGACTTCAGAGTGAAGAAATCATATCCAAATGCATCACCAGTTTGATTAAGGAAATTAGTGCAAAATTTTGAAGCATGTATGTTGGCTTTGGAGTGAGAGAGAGGTCTCTTGCCTTGGGTGACCAGGAGATACATTAGCTCTTGGACAGCAGGGCTTGCAGTGAGCTGGCAGCACTTCTGTTTGGATGTGGGCATATAAAAGAAACCACCTGTATAGAAGTTAGACACATCAACTGAATCTGAGCCACATTGCATCCTGCTCAAACACTGATGGCCCAATAGTGTTGGCAAGCATTAGCCTGGAACCAGCTTCTCTAACAGTACAGATGTGCAAGTGTGCATGCAAAATGCACATCTAATTGCTGTATTTATTGCTTCAAAGTTATCAGATTGCTTAAATATAGAACAGGGAATTTATTTACTTTTTATCACCTGTACTCGTAGTAGAGACTAAATTATGCTAGTTGTTCAATTCTTCCCAATATTAGGCATCTTGGAGAAGATCTGCTTGGCCCAAATTGTATTTGTCAGGAGTGAGAAAGCCTGGGCTGGCTTTCTGGGCTGTGATATTCTTTGGTTTACTAAATCCACTTGCCTGAAAACACTTTCAAATCCCAGTTTTGAAACCAGTGCTTTAGAGTCCAAACTTAAAATGCTGGTCTCTGAAACACTATGTAATATAAGTGCCCTTGGGCAAAAATCTTAACCTCCATGTTTTTCTCCCTTCTTTTGAAAATTGAAGGTAGTTATTCCTAACTATCCTTGTCAATTAGGCATGGCCTAGAGATGGGTGGAATGCCATGTTTTGCCTTTGGAAGTGCTCTATTTCTCTTCAGCTTATAATCCTCTCTCATTGCAACTGAGGCTTATGTAGCTACTGCTTAACCATAGCCACCCATGATTTTAGGCTGTTTTCTGTCCTCCCAGCAGCCGCCTCTGAGGCCACACAGGCAGTGCCATAATCTCAGGCCTTTCTGAAAGCAAGTCCTGAAGCTCAGACAGAGGATGCTTGGTCTCTGCAGATGACATTTTGTGGGTGAGCATTCAGGACTTCTGTTTCACCTTGTCTAAAGGGTGGTGGCATTGGGATTCTATGGCTTTCCTTGAAACTGCTCCTCACCTAATGGTGGGTAGAGCATCACCAGTGCATGACCTCCAAATTAGGAATTTAAAGCACACATTGAGGAGAACTTGCCCTATACAGTGGTCGAGGTTAATCAGGAGGTACAGAGAGCTGTATCAGGAATATCATAACTCCTTTTGGCCTTGAAAAAGACACTGGGACCTATTTGCATTTTTCCAGCTAATTAACTGCAAGAAAAAAGGCTAGGGCTTGGCTTTTGAAATGCAGAATGAGGTATTATGCAAAAAGAACACAAAATTTAAATCAAAAGCACAGTCAGATCCCTGTGGTTTGAGGGGCACTTTTTTCTGCTTGGATTGTCTGGGCTGCTCCCTGTTGGGATGAGAGGCTTTGTCCTGCCTGGGGTTGTGACCAGAGCACTTGCTTAAGGGTTAAGTTGTGTAGCAAACTAAGCAGCTCTCTGTGTGTGCAAGAGATGAGCAGGGCGCTGATGAACCTGGCTTGAACAAAACAGCTCCAGGCTTTCTTCAGCACTGAAAAAAATCTCAGGGCACTTTTCTTGTAGCACACAAATGGTAGCAGCCTCCTGACTCTCCCAGTAGCAACAGGCATTATGTCCCTTCAGAAAATCTGGTGCTTTTCCCTGAGCAAGCAGGAGACTGCCCCAAGTCATCTTCTCTGTTCCTCCTGGATTGACTTCTGCGTTTCTGGGGACTGCTGTGGGAGAGCAGCAAGAGCACCTACAGGAAGGGGGCCTCAAGAGGACTTAGAGATGTTGCCATATTCTGCAGATGCTCCCATGTGTCACAGGAGTCTCTTTTAAGTGCAACTGTGCTGCAGGCAGCATAGTCCATCTTTCCAAGACCCGTCACAAAGGCAAAATGTGTGTAGAGGCGAGGTGAAAAAGGAGTCATAAGGGCCTTTCAGTACATGCTCAGATGCAGAGGTTCTGCAGCTGGGAGAGAACACGTGCCAGAAGTTTGAGTATGCTGATATGCAGGAGGAAAATCAATGGAACCTAATGAATCTGGTCCATTTCAAGTCAACCTATCCTTTCAGCTGTGAGGGAGCAAGGGTTGTTCATAATTTTGGACATGAGACCAGCCAACTCATGAGTCAGGTCTGATTCCAGAATTTAGAAACTGGGAGTCCCTGGGTTCAGCTGTGTCATTTCTAGTTATTATCATATGGTTCAGATCTCCAAATAAGCCAAATGGTCTAAGAAAAATTCAGTTTATATTTCTTTTGAATAAGGAGACGGGACAGTCTGTCTATTTGTAACTGTCTATTACAATGAGAGAGAAAAACTGGATCAAATTCTAGCTCTAAAAATCCACAGGAATGGGTATTGTGGTTATTATTTCATTAGTCTGCTTTCCCCTTAGGAATAGATCTGAGGTGATAGACATTTTCACAAGAAAGAGCTTGTTGATGTCCATGGGACTTTTGCACAAATCACCAGGTACAACGAGATGCTGGTGTTTGCTGGAAAGGAACATGGATTTTTTTTGATGCTCTAGTGACATGTAGCTGATCACAGAGATGTTGGGTGTTTGAATGAGTGTCTTTGAAAATAATGTCAAAATGGCTTTGTTCCTTTCATAGTGAAGAGCTGGAGTTTTGAAAGTGCCATTTTACCTCTTTTGTTGTTGAAAACAGAGAAACATATCAATTCTGCTCCAAGCCAAAAGCTACTTGTTGTCCATTCTTCTTTCCTCACTAACCCCAAATAATTTAATTATTGGAATTCAACAGAAAAATCCAAGCCATTTCAATAAATATACATGCCAAGGAGACATTATTTAAGCTCTCTTGGAGATTTAAGATCTGTAGGAGATTTTCCTTTCAGCCTTCTCTAGTAGCAAGAGTTGAATCAGGAGGATGAACGTCAGCTTCTTGGAGACCGTCCTGTGAGGTATTTTAAACACAAATAAGGAAGTCTTCTGCTACTTTCCTATTGTAGTGTGTTATACATATCTACAGCACCATTTAATTGAAATATTAAATGATGTAACTTTCTTCCTTGGCCCCCACTTTCAAATAAACAGGTTTTTCTAGTTGTATTTAACCCATAATTAATTAATAAACCAGACCCTAATCTATTTATTAACTGCCCTATGCTCCGTTGTTGTCAGGAAAAGCTGTAGAGAGGGTTACACAAGGATCATAAAAAGTCTTAGCTCTCTCATCAGATCTAGGATATTCTTGTGTGATGGATGTTGATAATTTTATGGTGAAGATATGATTTGATGACCTGCCAATAGCAGAGATCTGGATTTTGTATCACAATAGGTTCCCTCACATCCTTGTGCTATTGCAGAAATCAAGTATGGCCCTGGCTGTCAAATTCACAACATTTTCTTCAATCAACAATCAACCTGTAGCAGAGAAATTCCTGTGTCTAAGGTCAGATAAAAAATGGAGGAGGGACTTTTCATTTCTTTCTAAACACAAAATAATTTAATCTTTAATGCAAGCAGGATATAAAACTATATTCCTAAGTAAAGCTGGGGAGTGGTGGGAGGAGACAAATAGCTGTGTTCCTCATTCCTCAGCCTAATACCTTTTGGTTGTTGCCATGAAGCTGCAGCTTTGAGAATCATGTGTTCTTCATAAGACAGGGTTCTTTGCTTTCACTTTCTGAGGAAGAAAGCACACTTCTAACTTCTGCAATAAAGCAGAAAGGCCCAAGTTAGTGAAAAAAAGCACCGAGAGTCCAATAAACAAATCAAACATTATTTTGCATTCCTGTGAAGTCTGATGGCATCCAAGACAACCCTGTGATTTCCTGGTACTCTGGGTGTAGAAGAGCCCACCTTGGGATGCTCCAACACTTATCTTTGGAATCACTCCAAAGCCTGAAAAGTCAGACCAGTCTTGGGCTGCTCTTAGCCCTTGAAGTCGGTACAAATGCCTTTCCAGGTCAGAATTGTGATGAACCGAAGTGATCGCCACCCTCCCCTAAGCTCCAGGCCCTCTGGCAGTGGAGGCACCTGGAAGCCTACATGTGCCTCTGCTTAACAGGTTTGAGTCCTTCTCCGGAGGCATCACATCACCCTCCTGTTCCCCGCCCGCCTGTTCTCTGAGCAATCAGCTGCAGAGGGTGCTCTTGCTCTGCCTGAAAACAAAAAAAGTTTTGGTAACTCCCATCCCATCTCCTCCCTTTCACCCCCTCCGTCTCAATAGAAGCAAACAAACGAGTCTGCTGCGACCTGCATTCTGCCTTGGAACGAAGGAGCCAGCGGTGAAGAACCATTTCAGAACGTGCCCCTCTCTGCTTGCCTGGAGAGCCTGGGCTCGAGCTCGAAACTTCGAGGGGCTGCGTGGATGGGGCCAGGCAGGGAGGGCAGGAGGCTGCTGCTGGAGAGAAATGCTGTCAGCGGTGGTGTGGGCAACAGGAGAGCTGCTCTTCTCTCACCTCTGGCCCGGGAGGTCCTGACCTGACAGCTCAGCCCTGGGGCTGAGGGTGTCCTCCTGTTGTGCTGTCATCCTGCTCTACAGGAGAAATAGGCTGTTTCTGAACCAGGTATGGGTCAGGGTGTTTATTAAAGCATCCCCTGGGTGCCTCAGTGTTTCTAGCTGCCTGGCACAGAGGTGCAGACAAGGCAATCTGTCGAGAAAGCATTTACTCGATGTGCTGCTTGCCTCTGGAACACCTCAGTGCACAGCAGGTTTTGTGTGCAAATACATCTCGAATGTTTCAGAGAACAGGGAACTTTTGGAGCCACAGAAAACAGATGGGAGTGATCCTGAGAGGCAGTTCACTGCACTGACCTTCCCCATGACAATGGCAGCTCAACTGAAAGCAGCCTTTGCCTGGGCTGCTCTCAAAATCCCCCAGTGATGGAGATTTCACAAACTTTCCAGGCCATCTGTTCCAGAATTTTACTCTTCTTGCTTTGGTGGTAGTATCTGGATTGTATTTCTCATTCCTCATGGCTAATCAGTCACCAAAGAGACAGAGGATTTTCTCTCCTCCATTATGTGAATGTGCACAATAATTAGTAAATAATAAATCAGTGTCGGGTTTTGCATCTGTCTGCTTACTTGAGGACAGGTTTAATAAGCTTTGTGTGCACCTGCTACTTGTGCTTCTCCCTGTGGAAAAGTACATGCCACTGAAATGCAATGCTACTGGCAGCGAGGACGCCAAATAGCGAAGGGGCCAGCGTGGTGAGGTGCTGAGGGTTTCCCTGAGAGCTGTGGAGGCTCAGCCTTTCTTGGAAGGGTTCTCCACAAAGATCTCAGCTTGTTCAGGGACAGTCATGTTTGATGGCCATGAAGTAAAACTTTCCTTCAGTCAAATCCATTTACGGCTAAAATACAGCACAGGATGAAATTAGAAGTGGAATTTGTTTTACAACACTTCATCCCAAGCTTTAAGCAGATGTAATATTTTCTTGTTCTCTAGCCTCGTGCTATAATCAAAGGTGAAGGACTGGTGCCCCTAGAGGATCTTCTCCCTTCTAAAGGAAATTTTTAAATTAGATGGTAATGGGAGTGAAATATAGTCACTTCTCATTTATTTTCTTTTGTTTTACAATACCGACTTGCAGAATTCATAAGGCTTCCCATACACTGATGTCAGGCTAGCCAAACAGTAAAAAAGTGTTAGTATTCTAAACCAGTTGGAGATATTCATAATTTGTGGAACAGAATTTGCTTGCCTAAGTAATTCACAAATAAATCCTCCACACTGAACACGTCTGAGAATGCTGAAGTCTTGGTCATGAGCAGTTGCTAAGACAAAAAGCCGCAGTCACCAAGTAAATCTCTTGTGCATCATTTGAACTTGTAATATATGTAGCTAGCCCTTGAAAGCAAGCTGCTTTCTGCCATCCCCTGAAGACCTGTGGTCATGGAACATTTATCCATTTTTCTACATGATTCCAAAACGCATTATTATTTACTTTGATGAACACTCAACATGAGTGCCATGTTTAGGAAATTACAGATATCAAAGTGGAGATGTAATAAAACTATAAATCTTCTCATCTGTTCTCTCTGTCCACTGAAAAGATAAATCAGTAATTATCACAGCTATATGGTTAGTTTAGAATGTTTTAGAAAATGGGACTAGTATTTTTTCTCTGCTGGGAGACTAATCTAAGGCTAAGTCATTAAGTCTAAGGATGTTTGTCTTAGATCTTTTACCAGGAGGCACACTATGCTACTTCTGGTTAATCCATTTTGTAAGTGGGACAGATAAAAATATTCCTTTCAGGGAAGGTGATTCTCATGAAGCCTAACATTACACTTTTGAATCTTCTACTAGTTGCACACTCTCAACTTGCTTTTATTTGAAGAAATAAGGAATTGAAAAACCAACACAACCATTTTTCTCCTCCAAAATTTTCCTTGTCAGCTCTGACCAATTTCCATTTGGATTTATTTCTATGTATTTCCATCCTGGTGCAGAGATTATGACAAAATATTCTTTTATATCCTTTTACTGCAGAAAAAAAAAGTTATTTTCTTGCCAAGTCAGACACACATTTATGGCAGAAACTGTCACACCTACCTTCTCTCAGCAACTTTCAGTCCATCATGTGAGCTGTAGCCAGTAACCTACACAGGGCAAACACCTCCTTTGTATTGTCAAATTTTATATATCACAGTCTTCAGCTGGAAAGTCTTAATTTAACATTCTGAGATAGGATCTGAAATACAAATTTCCTGTGGATATCTTACTCAAGCAGTAGCTCAGTCCTGTTTGGTGTCCTTTCTAATAATAAGTGGATCTTTGAAACACCTGTGCAGGACCTAAGAAAAAAGTGTGGCATTTTTGGTGGGTGGATGGATGGATGGATGGATGGATGGATGGATGGAGGGATGGATAAGTGGATGGATGGATAAGAGCTAAAATTCTAGGGGGATGCTAACTGCTTAACAATGCTTATATCATGACATAAAGACATCTGTTGTATCTATTTGTCTAGAAGAACTGGGATTGAGGGAATGCTTCCTATCTTAGTCTTGTCCTTTTCTTTCAATATCTCTGTTCCCTGTGTCTGTAGAAGCACCATGTCAAAATGGGGTCTTCCGCCATTTTCATGTCACCACTTTGCCAGTGTTGGCTAATGACAGATGCTTCTTACCAAGGAAAAATGATTTCTGGATGAACTGGTCAGTGAGAAGTCAGAAAGGCTTTGAAGAATTCAAGTCTGGTGACTGCTCTTGCTACACAAAGTTCTTTAAATACTTATAGCTTGAATATTGCAAAGCAAATAGAAGGAAGGTGGGGATGGGCTGTACAGGTTTACCTGCTTTCTTACCTTTTCAAAATTACCACAGCCCTTCTAGCAAGGGGAAGAGTTCAGTATACCTCACATTTTAGCTCAAGCCTTTTGTTTGTTGAGTCATCATGTCTCAGTCAACAGCTTTCTCCCCACAGCTTTCCAAAAGTAAAGATTGTCCTTGAACTCCAAACCCTGCTAAGGAAACATGGAGCAAATGTCAACATTTCTGAAGTTATTCACCCTCTGCCAAAGCACACACATGGCTTGGACAGCAGAGCTGTAGCAATGAAATCCACTGGGGTCAACAAATAAAGGCAACACAAAGTCAGTGTGTTTTACTAAGTCCTCTGACACAGGTACAGGTGAAAGATCAATAGAAGTTGGCCAGGTTCAGCTCTCTCCTATGGGAAACATTTGAACAAATCTTGTTAGTCTGGGCTACTAAAGATCCTTCAAAGTGTGATCCTTAAGTTGTAGGCAGACCAATGTTTTAAATAAAGTGTTCCTGGAAGAACTTTTCAGTCTTTTTCTCTGTACCAAGTTCTGAATCCTGTCCCATCTGTCCTGTCCCACTTGCAATTTCCATGCGATGCTTCCTCAGGCATTTCTGTAGCTGGCCTCCAAAGTGCGATGTTTCTGTGTCCAACACAGCCATGGGAGAGGAGAGGAGAAGCCCCTCTCTCAGGTGAGAAAATCTGTGCCCAAAGCTCTTTTTTTGGGCCAAAAGGACCTTAAGGAAAAAGCATGAAGAAAAGCAGCTGGAGAAAGCATGACTGCTCTTAAAAGAAAGGAGCAAGGAGACATGAAGTGTTGGCCATGGATTTGTCATCTGCTGTCAGAATTTTCTCACCTGTCAGGCAAGTTTCCTACGGGAATATTCCTTCCTGCTCTCAGCTCTTTTTAAACTCAGTATCTTTTCCTCAAGCTGTTAAGTCTCTCTCTCCCTCCTTCATGTAACACCCTTATGATCCTCACATGTAGTGGACCAGCTTGGGTGTGTTTTACTCAGGTCCTCACACTCCCTCTCCTCTTAGAAGCCTGTTTCAGTGATTGATAAGAAGCAAACTAAACAGGAATTTTCTCCCTCTCCCTACCTTTCTGACAGCAATATATTGCTGAGGACTGGGCACAAAGATAAGAAATAAATTAAAGTATGTTTAACAGCTAGGCTTTTCATATGCTGAAGGATCTCCCAGTCTCTGGATGCAGGAATCCCTTTTCAGAGTGGAGAACTGCTGCTGGGTGGAATGTGTCAGCTGCTTACCAGGTCCTGGGCACTCTAGCGAGCCGGGGGCGGTGCTATGAACGCAGCCGTATGCTTAGTGTTAAGCCAGTGAGAAATTCCACTGAAGTCAAGGGGGGTTTTGCATGTGCTTAAGGGCTTTGCTGGACTGGGGCTTACGAAGAATGGACTATGGGTTCATCAGATGGGATTGGACCAAGAATCTTGCACCCCTTCTCTTGCCAAATCCTGGAGGATGCCTCTGATTCACAAGTGATAGGAGTAAATTGGGTCATTGAAAAGAAGGGAATTCAGCTGACCAGCTGGCCATAAGCTCCCTGGTTGGAGGCTGCTGTGAAAAAGTGACTTTCTCTTACAGCCACTTAGGTCCTTGCTGTAGCTTTTGTATATGTGTGTGTATCTAGTTTTTTTCGATCCAACTATTCAAACTAAGGTAACACAAGTGATGGAACAGGATCCCTGCTCACGGTTTTTTGGCTGTCATTATGGATGAAAACCCATCAAATAGTGATTAAGAACAATATTTGCAGAGTCAGCTGCTGAGTTCCCTGACTTGCTACAGTTGCAGAGCAACAACATTGCAGTGGGCAGAAGATTAACCACAAAGGCTGTTAAAAAGAAAAGAAAAAAACCAGGCTGGATTTGTCAGATCAAAGAAAATAAACTTGATGATACTTAGAGATTAAATTGTCTCAGGATGATATATGTAGCCATAAAAGCCTATAGGAATAAACTGGAACTCAGCTGCCGAGGAGCTGTCAGCAGCCTAGAGGACATTGTTTGGCCTTGACTGAGATAGAAGGCTAAGAGAAGAAGGGGCATTCATAGTCTCAGATCTGGAACTGAGTCACTCCATAGCTACAGACACATCACTTCTGCCTCCTGTTCTCCTCTCCCAGACAAACTGGCAAAACATAGAGATGGGAAAACTGATTCCAACAGGAAAAGTGCTTCATGTTTCCTGATCCTTTGAGTGCATGTCACCACGTGATACATCTCTATTTCAGTGACATTTCTGTGCTTAGAGAAAAGGCTTGTTAATTGTCTTCTGGGTGCTTTGCAAAACTTTTCTTAATTCCCTGTAAGTCAAACCTTGTTTCCCCTTCCAGAGTTTAGTGAGAGAGAGAGATATTAGTCCCAACAGCAAGATTTCAGCCAATATCCTAAACCAGGAGGAAGGTCTAGGGTCAAAGCTAGCAAATGATATTGGAAGAAATAAGTTCACAGTCAGTGTGTTCTTTCATGAGCAGATTATGGAGGTTTGGAAACTCTGTCATCACAGGAGTAGTAAAATACTGCTAGTTTGCTATAGGCAATGTCTAAACTCCACCCCCTCCATTCTCTTGTGAAATGAAAAATACAATCACCAAGGTTTCAAATAACCGATGAAGAAACAGTCCTCCTTTTCCAGTGGTTTTGAACAAAAGGAGAAGGCGAAGTGTTGGCACTGTGAGCAGAAACACAGACCTATGTGAGCTCAGCTTTTGGAGTTGGAAGTCAGCCATGAAAACAGAACTAGCAGAAGTTCAGCAAGCCATTTAACCATGGTACTAGCATTTGTGTGGGACTGACTTTCATCCTTTGGGGACACTGTGGTGACATAGGGCTTTAAATGCTCAGTTTTGTTAATTTTCAAGAAATTTTGACAAAACTGGCAAATTCGGGTAATGGGAGAGATGGATAGACTTAAAAAGAGATGAAAAGCAGAGATCTGGTTCATGATTCAGCCAGGGACCTCATTGGAGCTCAGGAAAGTCACTTAGCCATGTGATTTGCTGTCTACAGACCAAGTGCCTAATCTAAGCCAGTAGTGTGGACTCCTTACAGAACTGTAGGATGGGTGTGGTTCGAAGAGACCTCCGAGTTCAAGCTAATGGAGAGAGACAGGTACATCCAGAATGTCCTCTCATCACTGTTCCTATAGTGGGGCATTTGCCTCAGGGAAATACACCATCTTTTCATTAAATTATCCTCTCTGTATTGTTATAATGTCTTCAGTCTAAAAAGATAGTCCCTCACTTGGTCTGCTTAGTGCACAACTCATTTAGACCCTGGGTATTTGGTGACATTTTGCCATTACTTCCCTAAAAGTAATTACTTCTCCTGCTGGAGATGAGTGCTAGATTTGCTGGGCTGGACTATCCTGTAAGTCAGTGCAGACTCAGATGTCCATGCAGTGGATGAGAAAGAGAAATGGATGTTTGCCTTAGAGGCAAACACCAATACATGGCAAAGGGACACAGCCTCCTTTCAGTCCTAAAAGCATTGTAGAAAAATCTTGCAGGAAAGGCTTTTGTTGCCTTTACCTAACTCCTGCTTGGGTAACTGCATGCTGCTCTTCCCAAAGACTTCCAGTGTCTTTAGCTGAGGGAAGTACTTGCATTAATCTGCTATATAAGGTCAAGACTATGTTTAAGCATTCCCCATGTTTCACCAGCATGAGATAGTTGGTATCCAGCAGGGAGGAGAGGGTTGCCATCAAAAATGTTTTGTGGGATCTCCTGGCAGGGAGGGTGTTGTGGGAGCTCAGTTCACTCTCCAGCCTGGAAGGAGAAGGGAAAGGCGGAGGAACACATATCCTGCCTCATGGTCAACTCTATCATGAGTGCACAGGGCATAAAGCAATCTTGGACCCCACTAGTAAAGCTCTGTGCTGTGGTATCCTGCAATGACTGGGTCTCAGATACCTGTCAGATCTTATTTTGGAAATATCTCCATCCTGAATGCCCCATATCCTGCCCAGATTTTTCCAGATTTAGCCTTTGATACATGTGAGAGCATGGACAATTGGATATTACTCAGATGCAGAGCTGTAGAAAGCCATTGCCTCTCTGTTTCACACAATAATCCCCTGAAGCTTCACATCAGAGAAAATCCATGTGATTTCTTGCAATGTGGTGTCACATGAAAAGACATCTTCCCCAGTGCTGTTTTGGAAATACAATAGTTGTTTTTGTTTTATCTGCTGTGCCATCAGCCCCCCTAGCTGGGGACTCAAATATGCATTAATTCTGCTTATGACTGCCAGGAGAGTTTATTATGGCCAACAGCAAGAAGCATGTAGGAATCTGCGAGGTGTGTGCATTTCTGCAGAAAATGAGCCATGGTCCCTGCCTGCTGTCAGCTTTCATTACAGCAGGGGAAACTTCTTGCTGCAGAGGGGATCATGTAGTAGGCAGACATAGCACAAGAGGGAGAGAGATGCCAGGACTAGCTTAAAGACTGTTGTAATGGGACAGGGGGAAAAAGAGAAATCCAGAATCTGAAAGACAAGAGGAGAGATGAGTTGCAAGGTAGTCCTCAGGAGCTTCAAGTGTTAGGCTGACAGGATGGTTAGCTCTTGAATGAGGGCTTAGTTGTTTTCTTTCTCTCTTTCTTTCCTTTTTTTAATCTCTTTTTTTTTTCTTTTTTTTTTTTTCCTGCTGAGAGAAGCTCTTTTGTGTTGATTGGCACAAGTTTTGGAAGGATTAAATAAACTCAGCAAATGGAGACTGCCTTTTCCACCTTTGCTGGAGGCAGCTGTCTTTCAGCAATCAAACCCGTGCATTGCTGTGGAGGTTCATCCTATCACTGCCTGTTTGCATCCCAACAGCAGGAATGTTGTGGCACATCTCCAGTGGTGTTGTCCTCTTGGAGGGCCATGGTCTACGTTGAGACAGTTTAGGTAGAAAGAAACTTCAGGACATCTCTAATACAAACTGCTCAAAGCAGGGCTCATTTCAAAGTTAGATCAGGTTGCTCAGGGCCTTGTGTTCAGTCTTATGTTTTCTTCCTCAGGTGGGCAGGATAACACTGAAGTTTTACGAGCTGCTGGGAGAGGCTGGAAATGCATCACGTCTGTGAGTCCCTAAAGACAGACCAGGGAGTTGGTCTTGCAAGGGTTTGCAGAGTTGTCTTTGTCTTGGTGGCAGACCAGGAGTGAGTGACTTCTCAGAGACAGTCATTTCAGGGAGGGCTGTTGTCTTGTTCACCCTGGTTACTAAAGCAACAAGACTGCACTGTGTGGGTTTGTCTTTCTTCTCCCATAACACAGAGTCATTAAAGTTGGAAAAGACCTCAAATGTCATTAAGTCCAACTGTTAACCCACCACTGCCATGCTTACCACTAAACTACATACCCAAGCACCACATCTACACATCTCTTAAATACCTCCAGGGATGATGACTCTACCACTTCTCCGGGCATCCTGTTCCAATGCTTGACCATCTCACGTGTACTGAATCAATTATGAGATGAGAAATTGGCTGAAGAGGGAATATCTTTCCCTTCGTATGCCTGGGGAAAGCTCAGTCTTTTCTAACACCGGCTCATTGGGATGGGTGATGACTCACAAGACACAAAGCCATAGGAACCCAGGATTCATCAGCCATCCTGTCTGCTAAATGACCTGCTTAGCTACTCATTACCTGCTAGCTAAGCTAGCCTGACTCCATCCAGTAGTGCCAAGGACAGGACACTTGCTGGGGCCTGGAAAGCCACAGAGCTGTGTTTCGTTTTGCCTGATCAGAACTGGCACAAGGTAGATAATCTTGATTGAGTCCAACAGCACTGTATCAGACCTAACCCTTTCTCATCCATCAGGTGCATAACACTTCTCCTTCTGAAACTCTGGCCATTGCTCTCACTGCTGCTGACAAGATTTCAGGCATTTAATGCCCTATTGTAGATGCAAAAATCAAATACAGTTTGATGAATCTCATGGGATGATCTGCACATCATCCAGTGCAGAAGTTCATGGAGTTGCAGAAGGTGCATTTTCCCTCTGTTTCCTGAACATTATCTTCAGTAAACTCCTTTTCAGAGTGAGGAATTAGTCAGTGGGAATTCCTGGGTTGAGGCATCTGCATTGCTCTGTGGACCAGGCCTTTATTGGAAGGTTATTTTCAGTCTCCCAGCAGTCAGCCCTGGAGGTACAGCGCACACCCCCACAGTGCTGGCTCCTTTTCTCTCTTGGTAACTGTATTGCATCTTTGCAGTTTCTTCTCCTGCAGACATGGTTTCAGTCTCCTCTTTGTCCTGACTTGCTGCTGTGGAATGTAAGGCTTTTATTATTTTTTTTTCACTCTGTAAAACAAAAATATGAACCTAAGCACATCATGTCAAGACTTTGAGTTTGCATTTTCTGTCTGGGTCCTTTAGAGAAAATAAGAGCAGCACCTTGTTTTTCCACTTCTTTTTACTTTCCCTTTGTTCTCCTGCTCTCAGAGAAGATTTATGCCCTGTTGTGAAAGCACTGCACCTAACACAGCCAGCTCTCACAGTTTCACTTGCTGTGCAATTCCAGTATGATCTTGCTTCAATGCATACTTGATTCAGGAGCAGTGGGGTGTGTTCAGATGGATCAAACATGAGCCAAACTCTTATTTTATTGCAGTTTATTTCTTCAGGAAGAGCCAGGGTTGAACTAGGAGTTCATTGAGTTTTAAGGTAACACATTTTCTCTCTCAGCAGGAGCAGGCCATCGACATATACGGTTATTTACAGCAGCTCAGCTGAGGGAGAGTAACCCATAAATAGCAACTAACTTCTTGTGCTTGCTTACAGGCACATATTCTTAGAGGAGGCAGAAACTTCACGTTCCTGCCCATTCATTAATATTCAGCAATAGGATTTTGAAGGAAAATGTCTCCCTAGGTAGGATATCCTATAACTCCTGACCACAGGGGTTTCTTCCAGCTTCACCTCCAGCATCTGGTGTTGTCTGTTCTCGGAGACAGGCAGATGGGGTAGATGGACCCCTGATCTTATCTGGGAGGACAGCAATTCCCGTGAGCCAAATGCAACACCAGAGAAATATGTCAGATGCATTCCAGATGGGTATCCCTGGAGAGCCAGTGCCTTAATTCATAGACCAGGCAAAGAGACTCAAAAAGGAAATGTCTTTCTCCCATCGCAGTGGGGAGCCTTGAGAAAGGAAGGGTAGATCACCTTCTTAGGCTCAGCTCACAGGCTTGGTCTCACATCTTTGGTGATGGAGGTGTCTCTGATCTGGACTGAGTAATCTCTTCCATCCCTTCCTTGGCATATTTCATAGGGATGCCTTCACACAGTCCTTAAGGGCGTCCTTTTTCTATTACTGCTTAATGCAGAGAAATCACTTAACATCCTCTGCTATGAATGAACTGTCTCCCCAGTGAACTCTGCCTGTCCTGCATTTTCAGATCAACAATACAGCCAATTTTTGAGCTACCCTGTAATAAGGCCAAATATATGGGCAAAGTTCTCTTGTTCCAGGATGTCACATCTTTCCCATTTTTTACAGTAACAGTACTTCATCTTCTCTGGGAAAGAATCTTTCTGCTGCCATGTCTCTATCCAGACAATATATTTGTTTCACAGATCCGTGAGTTATCCTAGACATCACATCCCCTCTTTCTTTTCTCTAAGCAATGTATTTGTATGCTTTATAAAAGGAGTAGACACCTAAGACTGGTCATCTGGACAGTTTTCTGGTCATGTATTGACAGTGCTTGTTATATTTCAATTAATTACTTGGGAGCTTACTCTTACATCTTTCATGTAGACACTTCTTAGACTTCACATCTGTAAGTAACAACCCACCCTGAAAATACCCAGACCATCCCCAAGAGCAATCACTGACATGATAAAGTATTACAGTATTTACATAACACTTAAAAGCTCTAGTGATCAGTAAAGCCCCACTTTGCTAGACCCTGAACACAGCTAGGGAAAGAAACCGAACTCTTCTTCTCGACATTACTCAAACTGGTGGAACCAGAGAAAAAGAGGTACAGAACAGGACTGTCAAATTCTGCTGCTCTGACAGGAACAGCATTTGCCCAGGGAACAGTAAGGTTGTAAAATATACAGTCTATTGCAAAAGTCCACCTCTGTCCAGTGACAAATGCAGAAAAACTCCCACATGAATGAACTGCTCCCAGGAATCCCATTGCTGTCTTCCAGAGGATTAAATCATGATCCTAACAGCTGATGATTGACATCCATCCCTACAGAAAGGCAAGGCAAAGCATAGGCTCACCTCAACGTTGTGCCGTGCATGAAGAACAGATTTTGCATTGGCAATATTGATTCAAGCTGTGCTGAAAGCTTACAGTGGAAAGAACTGAGGGCTCTTAGGAATCACATGCTTTGGAGACCCTCTTACTGTGGACTAGCCTTGAACACATTTCAGTCCTCTGTCCTGATGGAAGCATGTTTTTGTGTGTAGTAACAATGCATTTTCCTTCCCACACTGTATTTACAGATATGTGCTGCTTTCTGGCAGGTTGGTTATGAATGACAGATTGGGAAGGATTTCACGTCGCCTGTGTTTTCTCTGTGAGGTTAGACAGCGTGTGGGCGTGGTGTTAGATTCCTCATCTCTTCCCTCAGACCTTGTGTTAGAGGATCAGGAGGATCTTTGACAGGTGCTACAAGACAGTTCTCTAAAGGGGATTCTGTTTGTGTAGTTGTCAGGTCAAGTGATGTTATTTAAGCATATGTACCATGGTGGGTGTTGCAAACAGTTCCTTTAGGTTGTTCACAGCCATGAAACCATTTCAACTGACTTGGTAGAGCTGCATTTAGGCCATCTGCTCAACCAAAACTCTTGACTAGGCAACAAACATTTAATGCCTTTTTTAATAATCTTTCTCTCTGACTTGTCAAGTGCCATGTTGCCCTGTTAATGCCCATTCTCAATGCCTTTGTGGAGACCTCATTTCTACCTTGACCAGGCGGCCAATCTGTCCAGAAGACAGAGGGCCGAGAGGTTATCTGCAGCCTTACCCAACCACACTCTTCACAGCTGGTGAGGATCTGTAAATGCCAGAGATAATATGGAGATAACTGGTGATTTAGTGAGCTGAATCTCTAAAGGTTTGTGTGGCATAATGATTTGTGATGTGTGCCCAGTCCCTGGAAGTTCCATGTCCTAAGTCCAGATCCCATTTTATCAGATGCCTGTAAGTTCGTGATTCAGTTAAATTGACAGCCTAACAAACTATGTATGAGTAGGAGGTGTCCATCTCTTTCGAATCACCTGAAAATATGACAGTTTACAGTTAAATAAGAAGAAAAACAGAGGAAGACGCCTGTCTAGTGCCATTGTACCAGGAACTGACTTTTTGCCCGTATGAATTCCCAAAGGAACTGACAATTTGTCCATATGACTTTGCCTATATAAAAGTACAGAGACGTTTCCTGTCTCTAAATGGACCTTGTCAAAACGTCTCCAATAAATACAGAGAATGGGATCCTTGCAGCCGCTGAGATTACTAGGACAAGGTGTGAGAGCTTAAAGAAAATGAAGGAAATAATTACTGGCTAGAGGAAATAGAAAAATCAACAGGAAAAGCCCTTTTTTTTCCAGCCAGTCCTGATGACAGCCAGGAAAATTTCATTAGTCTTAAGAGCATTGCTTTACCCTTTTATTTCTACCAGAAAGCTGAATTCCCCCTGCTCATGTGTGGTTGCATTTCTTTACTGAAACTACACTGTGATTGTGGTATTTTACTATTTCTGGTGCTGAGGAGCCAGTGCCTCTGTGCTCTGCATGGGGAACAGCTCTAGCTGCCAGGCATAGGAAAAGAACACAGCAAAACTCTCATCTTCTGCCTGAAGATCTCCCATACAATACAACACTTGGCTCACAGGGCAGTCATGGAAAATGGAGAAAATGAGTGAAAGGAACACCTGCAGCCCAGTCTTTGTCATGGATCAAGAGCTCCTTTCACCACATCAGGGAAATACAAGAATTAGGGTTTCCCTTGGCATTTGAGGGAACGATCCCTGTGGACCTCTGTTGGAACTCCAGAAAAAGGACCATCCAGACTGCCCTCCCAGGGAACTGGAAAGAGAAATGCAATGTTTCTAGGTACAACTGCCTTGCAGCCACCTGCTGCTTCAAGGTTTGGACATCCCAATTTGGTGCTCTGTCCACCCTGTTACACTGTTTTTGATGGTGAGCCAGCACTGGATTTTACAAAAGACAAAGCCCTTTTCTCCTACACTACTCAGCATAATAATTCAAGTCCTTGGCACCAGCTCTGCATGATGCAGGGGAGGAAACTCTTGCTGAATCCCAGCTGATGGGCCGCCCAGACCTAGAAACGGGAGGATTGATGGTCTCCATAAACGCCTTAGCCGTAGCACTGCTGCCTGTGCTTTTGAGTGATCCCCGCCTGTCCCCCCAGGGCCTGATTCTCCCCTTCCTTGCTTGGTGCTGATGCATTTTAGCAGCTGATAGATCACGATTTCTTTACCTCTTGCCCCAAGTGAGACATATTTCATTCGTGGGGGGGTTTCAGTGTGAGGAAGGCTCTGAGACCCAAGCCTTATTCCACAGGGCACTGCTCTGCACCTGGGGTTATTTTTTCCTCCCTTCTGTTCTTTTAACTAGTGCCTTTAAGAGGGATAGGAGATGAGTCCAGAATGTATTTATTGAGCCCAGGGGAGGTGCAAGCATCTGTTAAATATTATGAAGATATCATTGATGAGTTGGTTTCACCTAAAGGCTGAAAGAGGTATGATGTTTACATGACTCCTGTGGGATGGTGCAGAGCAGGGGAGACGGATGCTGCTCAGTGATAGCTCTCCTTATCCAAGGGTGGGAAGTCACAGAGACTTCAAATACAGAGTCTTCTGTATCTTCTGGTTGCACTGGATGTGAGGAAAGGCTGTGTCCGAGGCTTATCAGCATCATTCATGGCAAGATTTCAGTGACTCTTCCTCTCAGATAAAAGATTTGTGTTTGCTTCATCCCTCTTGTGCTTCCTACAAAGATCTGCCTGCTTGCTAAAGGTGTCAGATCCTGAGCTGTTTTCCTAGGCAATTAAAGGCACATTTAGATTTTCTCTTTTTCAGCTGCTTCTTTCCCAGCTGTTATCTTCTTGACCATGACAGCAAACCTCACTAGCCCTGACTCCCAGTTACCCGGGAGCAATCCATCATCCCTCTCTGTCCATGCTCATCCCAAATGATCTCCCAGGTTCGATACAGCTGACCCACCTCAGTTCCACAGACCAGTCCCCGGTCAAACCACTGCTCCACTTTTGGAAAAGAGCACAGAGAGGTTCTGGATCCCAGGCTAAAATATAAGACAAGTTTTCTTGGGTGAGACCACCATAGAACATTTATGCTTTGAATCCCTCCCCTGAAAGTTAAATAAGCAGTAACTGCAGTCTTGTTGTGACAGGAAAAAATTCCAGCCCTCTGCTCAGAAGGGAAAGTGTTGTCCCCCATCGGGTTTTGATTCCCTTTATGTTTATGTAATGACCGAAGATCATGACAATAAAGTGTGATATCAAAACCAGAGAGAGTTTGGAAAGGAGCAAGAAATTAATTTTTCAAAATGCCCTCAATATTCACTGGATCTTTTCAGTCCTCATGGGGGAGGGGTCCCTGTATCCTATCGCACACCTGACATTGCCCCTAGCAAAATTAGTCACAGTGGCCCCATGCAGGTTTTGGATTTATTGTCTGCAAATTTGGCTGGTCTGATCACTGGTCTGAACACCTGTGGAGCCTCAGAGTCCAGACTATTAGATTAAACTGTCAGTCACTCTATATAACAGCCTGTCCTCCTCTCCATCCCAGTTCGACACTCCCTTCCCAACTTTGGTGTATAGCTCCGAGATCCAGTTTCACCGGAATGTAAACAGTGTCTGAATCCCCCAACTTCCCTGCTTTGCTTCCGCTGCAAGTGCACGTCGGCTGTATTGGCTGCTTGAAAAGTAATTATCCTCACTTCCCACCTGATAAATTAAAGACCCCCAGGTTCTTTGCTTAATGGTGCAGAGCAATTCAAGAGCGATTCTTCTGCAGAAGCTGTTAGGAGGATGTCCTAGCAACCTCACACCCTTCTGGTCCTCATTGTGCTGGGACGACAGCCCATTAATCAGCCTGACCCGGCTCAGAAATGGCAAAGGTCGTGCTGTGTGAAGTCTAATCGGAAAAACAAATTTCACTCCTCTGGAGCGCTTCCTGGTGGGGACGAAGGGGGAGACTCGCTTGGTTTCACACTTAAGCACCTTAAGTATTTTTCCAAGGCTAGAAGGCAACTGATATGAAGGGTTTGTACTTCAAATAGAGGAGCACTGGTCCCTAGGGCTGTGTCCACATTGCTCTGAAGTGTAGTTTTGGGAACGATTGGGAGAATGATCCCAAATTAGCCCACTTCACATCTGTTCAGCCACTTCTGGGGGAAGCAGGGATCAAGTCTGATGGAACACATAATGCTCCAGCCCCAGATTCAGTACAACCTTGGAGTATACTGGCAGATCCACTGCCTATAGGCACAGATGAAAAGCCTGGTCTGTGGATCATAATGGTCCTGAAATTCAGTGTGGCTGTCAGTGGTTTCTGCATAAGAGAGACTGAGCCATATCAACCCAAAAGCCCAGCTGTCCCAAACCCTCTCTCAGACAGAAGCCAACAGTGGGTGCCTGGGGAGGGAAGATCCACGATAGGTAACTCTGCTAGCACCTGGTGGCTCGGAGGTGCTGTATCTGTGGCTGGGAGTCCTTGATGGATTGTTTCTCCATTAATCTATCCATTTAGTTATTAAGTCCTTGCAGGCTTTCCATTTTCTCAGTGTCTGGTGTCAGACTTGAACTATTCAATGACGAAGTACGTGAAGGGCTTAGTTTTCTTTGTTATGAGTCTGTCTCCTTTCAGCTTTACATTATGAGGGACAAGCTACAATCATCTCCTATTAATCTTCCTTGTTTAGACCTCTGTAGTGCCCTTTCGCAGTTCTGGAGATGTGCTCTTGTCCTACTTTTGATGATATTCTTGATTATGATCTGTACTGCTAATGAAACTGGAATATTTTATTGCAGTGGACCTAAAATCCATGATTCTAGGAAATATATATTAGATGATCTATCTGTGAAAACATCTCCTCCATCCTGGCGGGTGGTGATGTTCACAATTTGATAAGCCAATGTAAAGACAAGCCAGGAAAAATAATGCATAAAATACAATATATCCTTGTGTTGGCTTAGTACAAGAAAAAGCCCCTCAACATCTCTGGTTGTCTAATATCATGCTTGAGCATTCTGGTCCAAGAAAGCAGTCCTGTAGATGTAGGATTGATTTCATTGGCAAGCAAAGAAATTACTGCCATTTGGCTGCAGGACAAGAACAGCATTGTGCTACAGTTTATTGTTTTCTTATGGACTCAGCAATAGCTGTACACAGTTAATCTCCCGATCCTTTGGTGTGAAATGGCATATTCCTTCATGGGTGAGAGGAAAACTGTTTAGCACTGACACCACTACAGGTGCATCACTCTACAGCACCGACTTTACCTCTGGCAAGGATTTGCGATTATTTAGCAGTGAGCCAGCAGTGATGTTTTCGTCTTTGCTGTAGGGAACACAGATCAGCAGCTTGTGGTTTGTGCTGATAGTTTCAATTTACACCTTTCCTCTAGTAGTTTCAGCCTCTTGTTCTTGCTGTGTGAATACTGCTGTATTTATAATGTAATACTAATCGTGTTTGTATCTCAAACATCTCTGTTGCTGGTTTGTGACACTGAGCTGTTTCATCCACACACACTCCAGTAGTGTAAAGGGAATTTTAAGAGAAGACACAGGTGCCACTACTCTGTTTTTTTGGGCATATGCAAAATCATGTGCTCAGCCTTTTAGTCCACAAGCGCTTCCAGCTAATTCTGACTGATATTTTTTCCTCTCTCCTTTTGTAGCAGGGGTGCTTCTGTTTGGCTTTGTGGCCATCTTGAAGTTATGTGTTTCCTTGTGTACCTGAATACACAAATGTTCAGGAGATGTCAATAATCTCCCAGCTCTAGAGTGTTTGAGACAGCAGGGCAAGGTATGAAGACCTTGAATACAACCATCCTCTCTTCCAGCAATCCCAGACACGATTCAAGTTGCCCAAAACCCTGATGGCAGAAACTTCCAATTGGTCTCTTGAACTTTGACATCACAGTAGGATTTAAAGTTTATTTTAGGTCCTGTGGGAGGCAATTTGGATAGGTCCTATTATGCCTCAGCTTCCCTGGGTGAGCAAAAGCCCTTTCCTGTTTCATAAAGGGATTGAGAAGTCCTGTCTCCATGCAAGCAGCGACATATTCAGACAATACTGCTGAGAATCAGAGAGAAGTGTTCTGTGTCCGGACATAGCCGTGTCTAAATGCCTTGGCACAGCATTATCTTTGGAGCTTAGGACTTTGCCACCCATCGTGCAGGGGAATGAACAGAGGGGAAAGACATAAGCAAGAAATACAGTTTGTAGAGGTATTACATGAGAGAATAATGAGGAGGAAGAGGCTGTGCTGGTTCAGTGGATGAGAGGCTCATGTGGAAATGTTCCAAGGAATGGCTCTGGCTAGGCATGGGTTTCCTCTCCCTGCTGTAAAAGTGTACTGGGTTTTAGTGGTACAAGTAAGTGGTGGATATCTAAGTGCAGAGTACCCATATGTGACTCCTGGTTCCGTGCCTGCCTGTTTTACCCCGTCTCATTCTGCCCTATTCCAGCTAAAGGATGGAAGTGAAACTTAGGAAACATTCTCATGGAAAGAAAGAATGTTATATTCTTTCATTCTACATAACTGCATTCTCATCACACATAATTTCTGTGGTTGCCACCCCAGTTCTTGGGGATCACAATCCTTCTTGGCTAGAAAAATGGTCCTTGTTGAACTTTCAGCAATTTGCAACATGTTCCAGGTGCACAGAACTTAGACCCTGGTTTGATCCTGCTGTAGAGGCTTGTTTCCCTGCTATGTGTCCTGGCATTGGGATCATCTCAGCAAAGTCTGTTCCTGGTCCTAGAGAATGGCAGTAGGACCTATTTTGTAGGCTGAGCTGAAGATCCTCTTTCTCCTCTCCCCTCAGCTAAGTTGAGGCCAGCAACAGCTTTCGTGAGAGTCTGCTACAAAGTGTGCCCTAAATGTCCCAATTGTAGGCTGATCTTTCAGTTGAGTGGGGATATTAACCCATGGAAATGGCCATGCACCTCCTGGGGAGAAGCAGATGAGGCTCTCTGAGGCTTTACTGATGAGCTTTATCAGTGAGGCTGAGCTGAAAGGATTGGAAAAAGAACTAAGTAGAGGGTCCATGAAAGCAACTGCTGAAAAGAGATCTTTTGGAGGGAAGGCGAAGCAGAGCCAGTGTTTTGGCTAAAGGAAGAGGACTGTGGCAGATGCTTCTCAGCTGGAAAGGGTGGAGCTCTACAAACTCATGTTCTCCTGCTGTAAGTGTGGAGAAGGAAAGCCCGTGCTAGATATAGTGGCTTCAGCTCTGCTGCCATGTTCTCAGCCTCCTCACCATGGTGGGATGTCCCTCCATGCCAGCAGCATCACTGTCCACAGCTTGGAAGCAGGGTGTGGAGTTTGGAGTTTGGGATACTGATACTCATCAGTACTGGCACAAAGGGAATTAGGTTGTGGGAAACGGAGTCAGAGATTATATTCTCTACTTCTGACTCTCCTGGCTGATGGGTCACACACCACTGCTGATCCATGAAAACTCAGAGGATGGCCTGTGAAACAGCAGAGAGAAAAAGGAATACAGCAAACCCACAGATGCCTTCTTGCACAGCCAATATCCTGTTTCTGCCCTGGGAAAAAAGCAGAGGAGGCTTCAGACACACTGGAACCTGCTGAACACAAGGGCCAGCACTGAATGGGTCAAGGTACCCTTCTTTGTGGAGATCATTGGCACCATCTGACTGCAAGGGAGAAAGAAGTGGGATGTGGTGAAGTGCCTGCCAATAACTGAGGGAGCCAGAGGGAGATTCCTGAGAAGTCCAGAAAATATTTTGAAAATGGGGACCCAACTCAGCATGGCAAATGCAGTATGACCCTTCCTAACACAGCATGGGGAAAACAAAGAGCATCCCAGCTGCTGGGATACTTGACACTAGTATCACACTCAGCAGCTCTTTTCTCTGGTGCTGCTTGGAGTTGATGACTGAGGGTCATTTCCAGCATGGGATTTCACGTGTGAAGCCTATTCAGTGTACAGCAACTGCTGAGACTTTCAGAGGGCGTGACTCAAGTTAAAGGCTGGGAAATGAACACAAGAAACTGTTGCTAGAAACCAAGCTGAAGCACGTGAAGATAATAAAATGGATGTCCAAACTGGGACCTCTTCTGGGGCTGCACAGCGCTGACAAGCTGACCTGGATGTGTCACATCTCTCAGCTTCACAGCTCCTGACACACGGCACCAGCTCTCCCATATGTCAAGAGTCACATTCCTGCTGCTGGAATGCAGCCACCTCTGGAGCAGAACCCAGCAGCTGTTTAAAGAATTGACAGAAACAAACCAGGGACAGGATGCGAAGACACAGCCAAAGCGCGGAGGAAAACAAGGAGGGAAAAATGTCATCCAAGTCCATAGGGTGAGTGTGGTGGTCATAATCAAATGATAAAGTGCATGGCAATTTGCCAGGTACCAGCAGCGCTAAAGGAACCATCTGCAGGTTTTCTGTTGGCCTGAACCACAGTAACACAGCTTATCTGAGATCCTTCTTTTACATATGGTGCCCTGCCATATTCCCTTGTGTTTCTTACAGCTGAGACTGCTGATGTAGACTGATATAGTAGTTTAGCTGATTCTTAGTAGTCCATGAAGCCATGATAAACTGGAAGAAAGCATAATCTCCTTCTCTTTGGTGGATAAAGAACATGAGATTTGGTTTCTCTCTTCAAGCCACTCTCACCATTGGTTCAAGCTGTTAACCTGTTTTTGCTTGTCCAGCCCTGCTCCTCAGACTGTCTTGGACACTCAAAGAGGGATAATCTAGAAAATAATCTAGACATGTTTTAAAATGCTATCAGAAAATTCAGGAATGGTTAAAAGCATGAGCACCTCTGTGGTTCAGAGGTGCGAGATTTATCTGCTGAGACATGAACCTTGCAAGGGAAGGACCATTTCATGCGAGTCCTGTTCCCCAGCAAACTGCCTAGGCCTCTGTTACAGAGAAGACATTTCACTGGATCATCAGATAATTCAATTAGAAGTGTCCTCAGGAGTTCTGTGGATCTACTTGTTGATTTGAGGGCATCAGTGGGGTGTTGGTCTGGCACAGCAGAGCTACTCTTACCTCCTTCTCTTCCAGCCCAGTACTGAGTATTCATCTGAGCTAGTCAAGAGTATCTGGACTGGCAATTACCTCCAGACTCCAGCTTAAAAGGAATTAATTAGAACGAGCCACCAGCTGAATCCACCAAGGAGACTGCTGTGCAGAGACATCCGGGCTTTGTGTGGTGGCACCAATCTGAACAGGCTGGCCCTTGAAAGGAGGTGGCACAGGGGTAGAGAAGCGGAAGGTTTTGAGGTAGATAATGGAAGAATGAAGAGACAGGAAGCCCTGAGTTCCCACACTGTCATTGCCCCTGCCATCTCAGTCCAGAGAAAGCCCTCTGCTACCCCCACACAGATTGCCCCTCGCCATCATTGTGTTTGGCTACTTGGAAAGCCATCTACAAGACTCCCTGCATTGCATCCAGTGTGCAGCCACAGGAACAGCAGCCGTCTGGATTCTCTCCAGCTGTCCAGTGAGAGAAAGGGAAAAGTATTAAGTAGTAGCAGAGAAAAGCGGGTAAAAAGAAAAAAAAAAAGAAAAAGAAAAAGTCAGAAATCATTTTTTGTGGCACACTATGACGCACAGATTCGGGAATGAGGGTTGTGAAAGCTTTTTGTTTAGCTTATTCTTTTCTGGTCTGACAGCTGATAAGTCCCACAGCTCAGAAACATCTGACAGGACTGGCTAAAGTAAATCATCTTTCATCTGCCCATCATGCTCCTGAAGTGGAGAGTGACAGAACTGTTTCTCCTCTGTCTGAATGCTGCTCTCCTTCCTTTTCCCTCTTTCGTGTGCTGTTGTTTGGAGCTTGGGAAAACTGGTTTCCTTCCTGCCTACAGCCTTCTCCCCAGGTTCAGGGCAGCATCCGTCTGCCCTTGCACCTGCTCCCTACAGCTGTGAACTGCCTCTGCTGAAACCATTTGCACCCGACCAAGCAGCAGGCTGCTGGGGCCCCTCTGGCTTTGCCTTGACTCCTTTCCCTGTCATATTGTCCCTGCTGCTCTTGCAATTAGCGCGCTTGTTCACTGCTCTTCTCGCTAGCACCTTCTGCTTTCCCAGCACACTCCCCTTCTAACCCCCCCCGAGTACCCATATGCCTGCTGCAATAGGGCTTCTCTGTGGCAGCTTTTGAGACACAGGTTCTCTTCTTTACTCCTCATCCTGTCCCCAAAACCACGTCCCGAGGGCAGAGATGTATTATTTGTGTCCCACTTATTTAAACTGCCTTTAGCATCTCCTGCATCTCTTTACTGGTGCTGGCCCTGCCTGACCAGTGACACAGACACTTCTCATTGGGCAGATACCCCTGATGTCTACCGGCCGCTGCCTCCACAGTAGGTCAGAGAAAGCAGATCCACTTCATACTCACCAGTTGGTTATCACAGCTGAACTGGTAAGGACAAATGTGTTTGTTTTGCAAATTGCCACCCCAGGTTATCACTGGTAGTGGGTGGCACACAGGCTGTGGCACCCATGGGGGTTGTGTGCCATACCATTTGGTATGCTGCAAGTGTTGCCCTTTCAGGTGAGGCTACATCAAGATAATACACTCTTGGTAGACCAGCAATTGCCATGGGATGGGAAATCTGAGTGTTGTCATGGTGCATGTTGAACTGACAGCAGTGAAGGACAGCAAGGAGCAGTGTCTGAATTTGGGTGACCTGTATATCTTTTCATGTGCGGTAATAATTCTGTGTCCTCTTTCCTTTGCTAGTGCCCGTCCATAGTGCATTTTTTATTGTGGGGGTAAGTAGCAACCTCTCTGAGGCAGGAAATACCATTTCAGTTGAGGTCATGTATCATCTAAAATGAGGTGTAGGCTTTTGATAAGGCACTGACTTTCTAGCCTGTTAGTAGGTGACAGAGAAGTATTAAAGGTTGCAAAAGAAGACCCCAAACTACTGAATGGAGATGTTTTATTCCAAATGTGGGTTTTTTTCCATAGATAGGTGAGAAACGAAGTAAGGGGAACAATTAACAGAAAAGAGGCTATAAATTATTTGTATTACAAATGGCATTGTATTCTGACATAAATTTTAACAGCAAGGAGAAATATGAATTCTAATTAAAAAAAAACCCAACCCAAACAAACCACCCTCCTGACTGCCAGGAAATCTTGCTGTGCTTTCTGCAGCAGAAAATCAATGATCTAATTTCACTTGAACTCGACCGGCTGCATCTCCCAAATAAGGCACACCATTGGACACACTTGAAAATGCAAAGCTGTTTCGGCAAACTCCCTCCTTTGCATCACAAGGCTGTCATTTTGGTCTCTAGTGATTTGTTTTCTCATGCATGTGTTTTGCTGAATTAAAACAAGCACCTGTTTTGCAAAATGGGACCTCTAACATTTTATTCACTCATCTCTTGTAATAGGCTGCACATAGTGATTTTTTCTGCCATGGGTTCTGCAGTCCTTTGCTCCCACAGCTCCCTGGCTCATCCCTTCCCAGATTCAAAACTATGTGTTCGAGTTATGTCTGGCCACCAGCTGGGCCCTAAAGTCTGTGCAAGAAGCTTAGCTGAATCCTCCCCATATCTCATGGCTGGTCTCAGAGTATCTGTTTATATCCTGTAAATTAGTGCAATGTGGCCCCTAACCAGGATCCTCACAGTTTTACAAGCAGTTACTCAAGCCTTGCCAGGCCAGTCGAGAACCTGGATGGGATGATAAAAGCTCTCAGCTTAGTGTGCCTGGTGGATCTTTGCAATGCAGCTTGAACAACAGAGGAAAGGAGGGAGAGAAAGAGGAGGAGGGGGAGAGAGAAAGAGTTCCAAGTATTTTGTTGAGTTCCCGGATCTGGTTCAGCACCATTAAGAAAGGGGTTATTGAAGAGTGCTTTTCATTCCACCATTTTGCAGTGGGTAATTGCTTTCCACACAGTGCATTGGGTTTTGATGTGAGTCCAGCTGCAGTAACGCAAGTTACGGCAAGGGCTGTTCCAGTGCAAATGTGTTATTTGAGTGTCTCTTTGCTCACACTATGACTAAACAGAAGCAGCTGTGGCCAGAGGGCCATCACTGCTTTGTATCACACAGTCTGGCATTTAATGGAAAGTTTTCGTGTTTTCAGTTGGAAAAACTTTCTTCCTTCTATTGCTGGAAGTTTTGAAGAAATTAATATTTTGTGTGATGCAAAAGAGTGCCCTGAGAAACAACTGTCCTTTCCAACACAAATACAAGCCTGGCACCATCTCTGCCTCCCGTATGACTTTCACATACTCTGAACCTCAGCATGCCCAGGAGCCATCAATGTATGTCAGCCAGGGAAGCCACTTGTATATTTCTGGAGGCCATCAGTTTCAAGAAAATGATGTAAAGCAGGAGTAAGGACAGTTTGGAAAAACAAGACTATGTTGCTCAGCCAGAGCAAGAAGATGCCATCAGTCTGCAGCCTTATAATCTGCAGGGATGAAAATTCCTTATTACTCAGCTATTCAAAATTAGCCTGAAGAAAGGACTGAAGGGGAACAAGATTGCCTTAGCACAAAAGTGCAATAAATGTTTCTTACCCTGCTTCATTTGGGACTTGCACAAGGTTTTAGCCATCAGCAACAACGAGAAGCTCAGGACTTCGAGTGAGCAGCCCTGACTGACTCCAAGAGAGTCAGGCAAATAGGGCAAAGATACATATCTGTGGTAGTTGTAAGATTTGGGGCTGGCTCACAAGAAGCAGCATACAAATATTTGGGGAGAAGTTTTCTACTGAGCATCTCTTAAAATCTTTTAAAAATTTGTTTCGAGGTTATTTTCAGGCCCTCAGGAGCAAGCTCTTCTTAATGAGGCTACTTGCAGCCTGGGCCAGTTGACAAATCAAGCAAACAAGTGAATGAATGGAAACATAAAGATGGACCATCTAAATAGGCCCATTTTTATTTATTGCCCCCTCAGAAAGAAGCGAGAAAACAAGAAAGATCTACTCAATAAAAAACATGGTTCCCCAAAGGTCTCATATTCCTTAATTGCAGCTAGAAGCAAGTGACTTTCTCAGGTTTGGTGCAATGAGAATTTGGGAACCACTGGGGTTAAAACTCAGGATCTTGAATCCAACTTTTATTTCCCCCTTGAAATCCTAGACCACACAGCTTTCTGATTATAAGTGTATGGGCACATCTATGCACGTGGAGAGGAAGCTCAGCATCACATAGGTGGTCTGCTCTCTTTCTGAGGGGACACACGTGGTAACAGAGGTGAAAACCACAAGTCACTCAAGAGAAGAAGGATGCTGGTTCTGACAAGCCCATCAGCTGCCTGTAACTCTCACTGTCTGAACTTTACACCTTTCATTTTCAAATTCAATCTGGTTTTTTGACTGGCCTTGATGCTTAAACCATAATTTACCAAGGACTTTCCTTGGTAATTAATTTCACACGTTCATTACAGACCATTTGGCTATAAACACATGTGGATTTCCTTTTTAACTCTTCATTTCCTAAGTTTTCAATAGAGAGGTTCCAAAGCTAAACCACAGGAATGGTCTGTGTAGCTCAGGTTTATTAAATCTACCCCACCGTGTCAAGTGTCTACAGTGCATACAATTATTCAGGCTAAACTACAGGTATGAGAGAATTCATTTCACCCAAGGGTAGATTAAGTCTCTAGGTGTTTTGTATCAGAATGGTGATACTCATGTTGCAAAATGAGATGGAAATGCTAAATTCCTAGACTCTCCTCAGGTCCCAATGCATGCTCTGGAGTTCATGACTTCCAAAGCCAGGTTCAGTCAACTACTTCCTTTCCACACATACTGCATAATCCATGTGCATAAGACAACACTAAAAAAACCTGTGTAAGTGCCAAAGGTCAAACTCCTTTGGATCCTCTGTGAGAAGTAAAGCCATGGTACAATTAACCCTTAAACAGACAGAATGTCTATGTGTAAGAAACAACAGATGGAAATACATACAGTCAGTTTTACCAGCACCTTTTTTATATCTTCAGGTAATGAACATTTCAGGCTACTCAGGTAAAAATAGACAGGAAAGAGAAAGCAGGGAAAGTTGTTAGTATCTGTCTGTTCATATATGGTATAAAGAATCCAGCAGGCAATTGCTGAATATTAGAGAAAGTCCCAAACTCCAAGAGAAGTCCTGTGGTTTGTGCCTGAAGGTGATGGAGCCTTGAGGAATAAAATACTGAAAGATTCAATCTGACACCTCAGCTATCCGATGTAACTGTATGAAGAGTTCATCATGTTTCTCAGTCTTTCCATTTTGGATACCTACTCTGTAAAATATAGTGATCATAAAGCAGCCCCTTAGAGTGGATAGATTATCTATCATGAGATAAAAAATACTGTTTGTTTTTCCTCATTTATCTTAGTTTTATTTTCTGAGGAAAATGTTGCAGTTGTTCATCAGTTTTATCCTAATTAAAGAAGTTTTCACAGGAGGGTTTCTGTGAGGACACTGCTGAAAGGAGGCTGCTGTAGTTTGTGACATCAGAGTGGATGGCAAGCCTAGAGAGATGGCACCTACCTCAGCAGAAGACTGAGACACAGGAGATGCAGACTCCATGAGGGTCTGTCATGGGAGAAAACAAAACCAAAGTCAAATCAGAAAAATCTCCTTTTGGAAGTTCTCCACTGGAACCTAACACAATCTATCCAGTGGGAGCTTTGGGGTCTGGGAAGATAGCTTCCTCCTGTTAAAGGATACTCACCAGCCTGCCTCTTATTCTCTGCAGCTGATGGAGGCCTCAAGCCCAACATCCTGCCTCTGCCCTTCCTCTTACATTGTGGTCATGGCCATCTCAGGGGCTCTCTGCTGACTCTTCACCTGCTCTAAATTTCTCTCATACTGAGGGCCCATAACTGTCCAAAGTATATCAGATGAAGACCTTTGAGTAAAGAATTAAGGGAAATTATAATTTTCTGTAATAATTTAAAGTCCATTGCCTCACTGTCTCCCTGTCTGTTTCTCCCTTAGACAGTCACTTAGAGCTGCTAAGCGCTATGCAAATCTTTTCTTCTTTGCCCCTGAACTGGACTGCCAGAGAGTACCATCATTGTTACAGGCTGACAACAGCACTGCAAAGACCTGAGGATTTCCCAGTGGTTTTGATGGTTTTAGCTGGGCTGATTTGTGCTGTTTGTATGCCGCATTAAAGCTCATTAAATCAATAGCAGCGATTCACCAGGGAGGAGAGATACCAGCCAGTTGTCTAAAACCCAACCTGTAAATATCATGGGGTGTGTTTTGCTTTGCTTTCAGCTGACAGATGAGACTAGTAAAAGGATTTCTTTCCTCTGTGTCATTGGAGGGAGAGAGATTCATATGGACAACTCATACTATGTAGAAGTGAACCTTTCCCCTCAGCCTGGACAAAGTTTTGTGATAGCCAGAAATCATGTTAACAGCTCCTTCTGCCCCCAGCAGCCACAGATCTCTCCCAGCCACATCTTTGAGTCCTCTTGAGAGCCTGCCCTTCTCTCAGGAAATGTCCCACTGCCTGACAAGCAGATATAAGACAGCATTAAAGAGACAACATGTTCTCAGATAAAACGTTCCAAATATAACAAGTCTATTTTTATTAAATTGGACCAAAGGCCTCCCTGCTTCCTAATCAGAGCCTGATTTGCTGACTCCCCCAGACCTAGCTGCCCTGGCTCACTACAGCTGTATCGTGAGATAGAATTACATTTTCATAACAATTCAAATCTTTTCCCAGGTCCCTAAGTATTTTCACAAGAAGGAGAAAAATAAGGAAAGTAGTTTAAAGAAAAAAAAAGAAAAAAGAAAAAGGAAGAAACCCCCTACACACTCTCCTGCAAAATCCAGGCTCCAACCCTGAATTGTGTGTGGTCTTTTTTGTCTTTTCTTTTGGCTTCCCTCAAGACATGGCTTATTGCATTGGTCTGGATGCTGTCCTACCAGCACAGCTTGCTGGCCAAGTCCAGATCCCAACAACAAAGTCACCTTGGCAGGTGCCAAAATAAACGTCAGCCTCCAGCTACCTGCACTGACTGCTGATGCTTCCATGTGTATCGCAGTCCATGAGGCTGAAAGGCAGCGCCTTTTCCCTATGCTCCTCTGATCTGTATCAGCTCTCAGTCCTGGTCTTTTTTATTCAGAGGAGCCTTCAGGAGAACTATTTTTAAATGCTCTTTATTTTCGAAGATGTGAAATTGTCCAGAGAGAACTAGCTGTGAAATGGACAGAGGCTGAAAGCTGTGTGTACGATATGGAAGCTGCATGTACGCAGTCATGGTTCATACCTGCAGCTTCAGCTTTTGGTGCAGCTTTAGCTCATGTGGATGTGCGTGTGAATGTGTCCTCATGTACACAGTGTGCAGGGTGTGCACCTGTGGGTTAATTCCAACGGGACTAATTTTTGGTGTCAGGTATATTGCTTACAACTGGAGTAGCTCCTCTGGGAGCCAGTCCAAGGTTTTACGATCACACAATCACTTTCATTGGATTTATAAGGTGCAACTAAAATTAGGAGGCATTCAAATTCATAAGTGATGTAAAAGGGGAAGTTACAGGTCATGCTTAAATTGGTCAGAAAATTACAGGAGTAAAGTAGGGAAGGGGTGCAGCCTGGCCAGTTGCAGGCACCAAAGGGGCAAGGGAAGCGGGGACTGGCAGGAGCACAGGAACATTGCTTTTTTCCCCTTCCTTTTATTAGCTGCAGTGGTTGTTTTTCCACATTCCACCATATAAAACAGACCAGGTCTCAGAGACCTGCTTCAAAGTCAGTTGGAAGGCTGCTAATGACTTGCTTTGGGCTCCAGAGCTCGCTCTGCTCAATATGGCTTGCGCTTTTACATTGTGTGAGTGGGCACACCTGACCAGCTCAGGAGGCTTCTCCTGCCCTGGATGCATGCCACACATGCCCAGCTGTGTCTTTCAGTGTCCACTAGAATTATTTCCTATAAAAGATTAATTAAAACATAAAGATGAGTTAAAACAAAGAAATATATGGGGTCTGGAGGAGCCCAGTACTTTCTCTGCCTGCAGTGCAGTGGATCTACGTAAGGTTCCTGGATTTCAATGAGCAAGGACAAAACTAAACTTTGGAGATGACTTCCGAAACTTGTACAGATGTTAAAGTACAGAATTTAAATAATTAAAGATAAAACAGAATAAATAACTGTCCAAAAATACAAAATTGAAAAGGGGGAGGAACAAGAAGGGAAGAAATAGTAGTACTTTCCCCCCAAAGACTTGTGGAACAGCTGACTGAAATGTCAAAGGATACAGGTTTTGGAAGTTGTATTTCAGCTCTCCAAACTTGTTTCTATGCCTTTTCCTGGTTCAACATCTGTGATCCATATTTCATCCCCACAGCGCTCATTGGAGGACTTCATTTCCCAAGAGTGAGGAAGGTGACACATTGTGCTCAGAGTCTGTGGGTCAGATGTTGATTAGAGTTCACAGGGGAAACAACTTAATTGTTTCAGATGAGCAACAAAACACTCCACTAATGCTGGGCCCAAGCATAATGCTCTAAAAGCAGGTTCAGAAATGCTGGCACGAGTGGATGCTGTTGTATGATTTACACTGGGTTTGTGTGTTTTACTGGTTGTTTTAAGCCTGGCTTCCTAAAGAAGCAAAGCCTCTGCTACCCAGCTCTTTCTGTTGATGCATGGCTGTATGTCCTTGCTATTCCCAGGACTTTCTGAGTCCTGGTTTGCCTCCCATCTGTGAGAGAAGCACAACTACCAACAATGTTACATTCTAGAAAGCTCTGAGAAACTTGGCAGCTGGACACCAGGGCTCTCACTGCGGTGCAGGAGCGAGCATGAGGATGCCTCTTCTCACACACCACAAAGACATTTTGTTTCATCCACAGGGAAAACTGGGATGGGAACTTGCACCTTAAGGCACAGCGATGAAGAGACAAAGTACACGAAATCAGCACTAGTGTCAGCTCTCACGGAACTGCTGTGAACAGCACGTTGCAGGAACTACAAGAACATGAGGAAAAAGGGCAAAAGGTCACTCTGGGTACTCAGCCCAGTGGGTAGATGGAGGGCTTATGTTCCCAGGCCACCAAGATGGTTTGGAAAGTTTTATTGCTCGTCCCTACAAGCCTGGAAGCAAAACTGACAGGATTTATTTTCTTCCTGGAGAGGTGCAAAAGAGCAAAGTCCAGAGGCAGTTAACCTGGAGGCACTCAAAAAAGATAAATTTGTTGAAACTCAGTATTTCTCTAAATCAAAGGACTTGAGGGAGGGATTTTTCTTTAAAAAGTAAAAAGCAAAAAAAAAAAAAAAAAAAAAAAAAAAAAAAATCCATTTTACCATAACAGTGCAACCATTTGTTTAAAAAAATGAAGCTCTTCTTAACCTGATTTTTACCACACATTTTTTCCCCCAGCAAAATAGGAAAAAAAGTTAGTGTTTAAATATGTGTTTTAATTTTCTAAAGTATGAAGGAAGAAATAATTCAATGTTTGGCATTGGCAGGAAACCACAACAATTTTAGGGGCAATCAGTTTTCGCCCTGAAATGAAATACTGGATAGAAACATAATAAAATAATCTACCTTTTTCACATAAGAAAGCCCTGAAATACTTCCTGATCAGAATGAACCTACAGCTTTTCCGGTGGAGAGAAAACCCTACAATAAGTTTTTGCTAGACACTGCTGGGCTTCCCTCCCATCCCACCTTCAGCTCAGAAGCTGCATCCTTCGTAAGGAAGCGGAGTCACCCTGGCAGGTGGATGTGGTTAGCTGCAGTCACGTCATAAGCAAACATGGTGTGTCTCTGGGGAGCAAAAGAAAGGAGAGTTCCTTTCTGAGACAGGAGGCAGCTGGCAGGCAAAATCCAGGAATAGCCACACTGTCTTCTCCAGAAGAAAGTTCAGGCTCTCTCTTTGCTTGGCTCACTGTGTTTGTTGTTATTCTTGTCTGAGAGACCAGGAAAGTCCCAGAAGGACACAGAGGAGCTGTGATGAGATGCCAGAGCAAAAAAGCAACAGTATAAAGTCTGTCAGAATGGAGAGGCATTTACAGGGATGTCCAGGTTTTCAGAACTGCACAGGAAAGTTCCTGTTTTGGGAATTGAGTTTTGCCCGGGCTGGCAGCTGTGTCTCCTGCGTGTGCTGGCGGTTTCATTTCTTTACCCAAACATGGGGTTGTCTGCATTTCTGTAGTGAAAGCTGATATTGCAAGAGAGGAAAAAACAAATCAAACGAGGGAAATGTGTTTCATTTGACAATGGGTCTTTAGAGCCTGCATTTTTTAGAGCTAGGCTCCTGGAGTATTAAAAAAAAAAAGAACAATCCAAGTCTGAGATATGTGCAAAATATAGCTCAAATCTAAAGGCTGTAACTGTGTGAGAAAAGTCAGATGTTAAACAATCACAGTTTTATTCCTCCCAGCAAGACAGCCTGTGCACCTGTAGCCATTATTGTCTCTACTGTATAAAGTGAAAATGAATATCACATTGTATTGAAAACCCTCATGGAATACAATTACTCAACAGGAACTGTCCTAAATCCATCAGCTGTAACTCACTTGTAATTTTGTCGGACTAATGCAGAGAAAGGTTTCTCCATGCATAGTTTGCCCCTAGCCTTTCCCCCTATTAATACATTTCATCCGCTTTTGCTTACGATGGCTAAATTGCTTATAAAAGATTAATTACCTATGGGAAGTGTCTGTCTTGGTCTGTAGGAATGACATTATGCTGAACATTAAATGCTGACACTATTAAACTCTGCCGGACATGTTTTGATATAATAACTTGGCAGACCACAAGTGAAATGGGTCCCTCATCAATTCACTACCTCATTGTTTTTCTGTCATCAGCAAACTTTGGGATATATTCTCAGCTGACACAGCTCAGAGTTTCATTCATGTGAGCGGAGTAGCTTATTACAGGTTTTTATTTCCCTGGAAGTTTTGTTGAGTTTCCAGATGCAGAAGGGAATCTTTTTTCATCAATAGCCTTGACCTGAGATACAGAAGCTGCCATTTTCCAGGCAGATACGGGGGCTAGTTGGGAAACTGAGCATCTATCAGCTGAATTAAACTTTTCAAGACTAAACATATTTTTCTTGTTGTGTTTCAAAATTATTATTTTGCCACTTTAGGGAGTAGAAAGTGGTTTTGCTTTGGTGGGTAGAAAGGACAAATGCACTTCTGCATCCTTTTCCCACTGGAAAGAAAAGCAGAAGAGATTTGAAAGAACTGAGATACAGCAGTATCTCAGTATTAGGTGGAGGGACCTCCTAACAGTGAGAATAATATTTTTAAAAACTTAGGAGATTTTAAAATCTGATTTTTTTCTCCAGTCATCCAGGTTTTACTTACCTATTGTTTTACCTTTCACTTAGAGGAGTTGTTTTCAACCTCTGGTTGATTTGCTGACCTCTCAAACACTTTCTGTGAAGGCTTGAGCCCTGCAGACGAGCTTTAGCCCACTGGGTTTTGTCTTGTCTCTCTTGCTGCTGATGGTAAGATGCCTGTGTGGATCACAGGTTGCCTGACTTACACCTGGGACCACAGGCTTCACTCCTACATCTGGCCACATGGCTCTGCCTCCAACAGGAGATGGAGGAAAAGATTGTCCAGATACCCCTGTCTTTGTTAGCAGTGTCACATGTGGTACGTAGCTTTGTCTCTGGGGACTCTCTCCACGATGGACCAGAAAACAGCGTAGCTTCACCTGAATAACTGAACAACAGATCTCTTGAAGCAAAGAGGATCTATATGGCCTCCTTTGAAATACTGAATGACTGCTGTACGAGTTAGGAAAACCTGCTTTCAAAAGCCAGTTAGCTTCTCCCCCTACAGTTGCATTTCTCATTACTGTTGCCTATTTCCCACTTGTCACCAAGGCACTGGTGACTGCTCTTGTTCCTCCCCTGCCTGCATAATTCCATTCCCCCAAAATTCCCATCTGCAGCTTGTGTGCAGCATGCACTGCTGACCCCATCCTGGCTCTGCTCCTGTGCCATACTGTCCAGCTTTAACCCTTGGACCCGGTTGGAGCTCCTCTGGTCCCCAGTGGGAGCAGATGTGTGTGGGCATCTCACCACACCAGTGTGGTAGACAATGTCATGTACTACTGGGCCCTCTGTCACTGTCTGCTGATCTGTCCTCAGTGTGTATGAGGGTTTGCAGGCTCCATGGTACTTAAATCCAATCCCTCTGACCCTCCCCCTGAGGAGATTATGCTTGGATCTCTTGGCTGCGGATGTATTTGTGTAGAGCAAGGAGTTGAGGAGCGGACAACGTGGTGCATCTTTCAAGGATCAGCATTTTCAACTGTAAAACCTTTTGTTCTGTAATCTGGGGTATTTCCTAGCAGTCCACATGGAGAAGAAAAGGGGCATTGTCTGGTGAGTGGCTTCATTACTAATCTCTCCTGGATGCATTTTAATTCATTTTAATGACTCTGCCTCCTGTCAGACCTTTCATTTGTTAAAGGGGTTTGTTAAAGAGATTAACTGCAAGGGGAATATGAACCTCAAAACACTATGTCCCTTCCCCCAACCCTCCTCCCTTCCCCCCAAGATTAATATTACACTAAAAGGAAGAGAAAAGGTACTTTCTGTGAAACACATTACAAGACATCTAGGAAGAGAGGGAAGGAGGAGGAGCAATGGAGCGTGCTGGACTCTTTAACCCATGGAGGAGCTGGAAGGTGGCAGTACTGATATGACATTTTTCCAGCTATATTGCTCCCCGTCCATGCATCTGAGGAAGCTTTGTGCAAGCACAGCTGTTTGTTAGGAATGCCAGCTTAGGGAAACAAACCATCTGCCTCAATTTGTTTTTACTCCTGTCTTCTACTCATGTGGGAGCTTGGAATAACCTGCCCCACCCCTTAAAAACATATGTACCATAAAAACCTTTAACTTGAAGCCCAGGCCTTCAGCCAGCTGAAGGAATGAGAACTTGGTTTCCCACATTGACTTCCTACCCAGGGATCTCAAAGCCCTTTGCACAGCGTGGGAAGTGGCAAAGTCAACAGAATCCCTATGTGGAACTGTGAGTTTAATTTCAAAATTCAAGGTCTCTGTAGATGTCCTTGGAGATGCACATTTTATGGGTTTAGTAGAGAGATTCCCTCTAATAACTCAAGGAACTATTTCAGTCCCTCTTGTCATCCATAAGACCTGAAAGGAATTTCTTTATGTCTCTATGAACTCGGTTGAATCGGGCTTCAGAAGTTCTTGAAAAAGATAACAAAATGAAGTACCATGCAACAGCAGAGTGATGTATCCTGCTCAAGAACTTGGCTTTCTTAGCTACATCTCTAAATGCTCCTCTAATGTCCAGTTAGCAAATGCTGCAATATGAGTATGGAATGTAAAATTAATTTTTTATGGAGAACTCTTATGGAGCAGATAGATCACATTCTCATTACCCCACTGCAGTGTAAGGACAGAGAGTATTCTCTCCGTTGGCTTCAGAGGGGATTGAGTAAGGTCTGGTCTGCAGAGGGAAAATAAGATGCATTTCGATAAAGAAGCATGTTCCCCTAAGGCAGAATGATCATCTGAGTTGCCAGAGGATGGAGGAGTGTTGCCTAGAGCAGGTTGGATACTGGGCATAATCCAACATAATCATGGTGTTGGGAAAGAGACAAGCGCCATATTGTGATGGATAAGTGGGACAACTGCCTGTAAGTATGAAGTAATTCTTCCATTCTTATTGCCATTAGTAGGGACACAATACTGTGTGCAGTTTTGGTTACTGCTTTTCAGGAAAGATGTAAACCAGCTGGAAAGTAACAGGAATGATTGAAGATCAGACTTAGAAAGAAAGATTGAAAGAAGTAGGGTTGTTTAGTCTAGAGAAGAGAAACTGAAGGGATCTATGATAGATGTCTTTGTGCACACACAAAGCTGCAAAAAAAAAAAAAGGAACAAAAAGAACAACCTGCTTTGCCTGTCAATGCAGACAGGGTGAGAGGCAATGCGTTAAAACTGAAGCAAACAGCTGTAGCGACTTGGGGCGATGTGTCCATCACATGGGGAGATGTGTCCATCAGTACTTCTGGAATCACAAGCCATAACATCTGGAATGGCATGGGTATAGCCATCCTACACTGGAATGACTTTTTCCAGTGACATTTTGGAGGTCTTTGGCAGCATTGTTTGCTATGATCCTTTGTATTTTCCACATAGTGAGTCCAGGATGCCTGATTTTCCCAATGCTTTTCTAGCTCTAAAGGCTGAAGACATTCCTGAAAAAGCACATGAAATGATTGTGGATTGATTTGGGCTGAAATGGTAAATATTCGAGAAACAAACCAAAACCATAAAAAGCCTGATAAAGAAAAAGAAAAAGCTCCCCATCTATTATATTTTCTTGCTAGTTTTAAGGTTTTAGGGACAAATCCATCCTGCCATGGTGCAAGAAAACTCCACACCCTCATAAAACCAATATAATGAGCAGAACATGGTAGCAAATCCTCCTGGTTTTGTTTTAGTTTGGAAGGCATTAAAGAAAAGTGTTGTGCAGAGGGAATGGAAATGTTGCCCGCGTGCCAATTCCACAAGGGCGTGTTCTTCTAGAGCCAGGTATGTCACTCAATGAAAAGCAGTGTTCAGCTCCTGCCATGGTTTGGGGATTAGCCAAAGAGGTTGGAGAGGGTTGGATGGAAGGAGAAAGAAGCCTGGTACTTTTTGCTGCCAACTTTCTGCTTTTTGTCCAGCTTCCCCTACAGAAATGACATCTGAAATGCAAGCTGGCTTCTTTCCCTTATGAAAACCTCAAACCAAATTTAATAGTAGGGGCTTATATTCAAATGTCCCATAAAGTGTTGTAGAGAATTGTATCATTACTGGAGCATTTTGTGGCATGGTCCAATCTCTTTAACCCGAAATCTTCCACACCCTAGAATTTTGGACTAGCCAGAGAGAACTGGACACATCTATTCACTCCTATAGATATTTATTAGCTTGTTTTACTTCACTGCTTTATGTCTTATGAACAGAGCAAGAACCCATTATTCTAGAGAGTGGCTAAGCAGCGACTACACCCCACAAGACTCTAAGCTGGCATTCATAGCAATGGAAAGATGAATTATGGTAAGACAATGGGGAACCCAGACAAAACGTGCCCATGTTTACCCTGCAAGAGAAGGATGGACCCAGCACCTTCCTAACTTGGGCTCTGGCAAGCAGAATGTACATGGAACAGGGTGCCTGCTGCTGGACTGGGCTGTAGTTTGATGTAAGTGGCAGTGATTTTAGCCTGCTAGGGCAATGGACGCACCTATGTGCTCCAGACAGCTTTGCAAATCACAAGTACTGAAGCACTTTCCCCCTCTCTTGACATCCATAGGATCTGAAAGCAATTTTCTTAAACACCACTCAGTCCCTATGGAATCTCACTGCTTTCACCCCTACTACATGCCACAACACTTTCCCACAAGGGTTTAATCTTTTGCTGCCTCAACTGAGAAATCTGTGGAAGCAGAAGGAGCACAAGACAGACTACAGAAGAAAGAAAACACAGTTGGGAATTGTTCAGCCTTGTGCCAAGATGCCCTGTATCCCTACAGCTGAGATTCTTCTGAAATTCCCTGGTACTAACTAGCATTCATCACTCCAACCCACAGCAATTTACTGGTGGTGATTTTCCGCTTCCAGCTGGTGACCTCCTGACCTTAGAGGTTAAGATAATTTTTATTCATGCTACTGAACTTGGCATCTGAATTTTAATGTCACATTTTTTTGCCTGCCAGCCCCTTCTGTTTTCCTGGTAGAGGCTTAGAGCTTGTGCAATCATTTCTGGAGAAAGGGAGAAGTAATATGCCACCCCCGAAGCATGTCAGCAGAACATGGCAAGAGGACTCCTGTGTGGTAGTGCAAGCCTTATATTGTCAGGTGAGTGTTGTGTTGCTGGGAGACAACACTCGTTGGCCAGCTCACTTGTCTGACATCAGTTATGGGTCACGTAGTGTGGAAGAGAAGGGACCATAAACAGATGCTCAGCAGGCACTAAGAAAAAGTTACAATAAAAGATGGAAACACCATCAATGGGACAATCAGTGGGAACATAGTAGGATATATTTTGAATTAACTCTTTCAATATCCTCATTAAGCCCATTCCAGTTCAGGGAACAGCTAACATCAGAGGGAGTTTGGTGGCCAACATACCATCATGTGGGCTCTGTGTAGCAAACCCCAGGGACACTCAGGCACTCAGTGAAATGGCAGTTATATGACTAAGTATCTTTGCTGACCTACAACTGGGTGTATCCACATTCTATATCAGGTCAATGTTGTCCTAAAGTCCTTTGAAAATACTAGGGAAAAGGAACCAAAATTTTCCCATGAACTTTCTGTCACTCATTTTCTGTTCTGCCTTACCCTTATTTGCAGTCCTTTTGTGTAAGGTCTTAATCACAGAAGATAAAGTCAGAAAGAAACTTAGCAACTCCCATTAAGAAATATATGGCTGAATATATTTCCATTTATTTATCCAATACCTGGTAATGAGGCTGGGGATGGATACCTACTGGAGTGTCACAGCATATATAGTCACCATCACACCAAGAGAATATGAAACTGCTTTTTTGTCACTGCTGTCCTCTATTTAATACATTTGTATTTTTTATTAATTGCTGTCATACTCTTTAGAGCCCAGAGTTTCTACTTGGGAATGTCACAGTGTTTCTGGAGCCCAGAGCAAAGGTGTTGACCCTGGCTTTTTTTTTTTTTTTTTTTTTAGTGTCACACAACAAAAAAAAATGTGGGGCNNNNTTTTTGAGTGTAACAAAACATAAAGAATCTGGGGTCTATGACAACCTCGTCCCTCTCCTGAGGTGTCCATCACCAGTGAGATCTGTTCACTCCACCTGCCCAGCCACAAGTGACATTCAAGACCAACACTTTCTGAATTCAGCAGTTATTCACGAAAACAAAAAACTGAGCAACAACAGCAACATTTACTAATTTGTTTTTCGCACTAAACACAAGTTTCCCTTTCTGCATTAAAGTGTGGAATCTCTGAAGCTGTGAATCTGAAATGAAAACCTCCATCTGTGTCTCCGTGTGTTCCCCTGGCCTCTCTACTCTGCTCCAGGGTAGCTGATATCAGAATAGATCAACGCTGGCAAGAGAAATTAGTGCCTCATTTGCCCACAGTGTTAGGATGGGGATCATCCAAATTTTGCCAATATTGGTGTTAAATCAAGAATAGAACAAACAGGCAAACCCAGGTCTCTGCTAGGAAAGCAGAATAAACTGGGCCTGGAGACACCTTCAGAGATTTTCATAGTCACTGAAGGTAACCCTGATTTATTAGTTGCCCAAAATATTTCCTTCACTGTAGATGTGTCTGCTGGCCAAAGTCAAGAACTGAACCAGGGATGATCGGGGCTACCAGTGTGGCTTTTCATACAGTGAAGGAAAAGCCAAGCTAGAACTGAGACTGAAGGGTAATCTAGCAAAAGACCCTCACAAAAGTTTCTGAAAGTTAACAGTGTGGTGGACCCTTCCCCTTAAGGTTTTCTCTCTTGTCCTCCTTTTGTTGCCCACAGGAATCCTCCGAATTTCCATTATTTTGAAAATTGCCAGCTTTGGACATGCTTTGTTACTGACTTCCATCTGGTGCTGTCATTTAAGCTAGAGCTAAACGGGTTGTCACGTGCTCAGAGATCAGCATAAATGCCCTGGCATCAAAGGTTCACAGTCGCAGAGGACAAGGCTGCTTCTGAAAAGACACGAGGATCAAGTCCATTGCAACGCAAATGTGGCCAATTCCCTAGCTGGTGTTTTGTTTCTGTCTGGGCTTAGAGAGGGGAGGCTGAGGACAAGAAAGGAAATGTTCTGTGGGAAGATGATCTGGCATTTTTTCTCATTCTCCCCGCACACGCATTCCAGAGAGTTATACACCAGATAAGCAGCAAGCACTGTTTGGCTGGCTAACTGCTACACAAGCATTATGGACCATCTGGGGACTTATAAAGCCTGCAGGATATAAGTAGAGGTTGTGCTGGAAGTAGAGTCTGAGCTGGTATCCTATGTCTAAATACCAACACAGCTGCTTAGAGCAGGAAAGGGGAACCCTCCAAAGGAACAGCGGCAGGGGCTCTTCTTTACGAAGGATATTACTCTCAAGTAATTGAATTGGTTGTGACTCCTCATTTGAGCCCATGAAATAAGATCCCCTCTAACAGAAGGAGCTGCGGGGGGTACAGCAACAGACTCAAAAGGCTCTTATTATTATTATATTACCATCACCATCATCATCATCATCATCATTGTTATTACTTTGTTTCTTAAAGACCCTCTGAAAGCGGCTACTTTTGTGTTTTAAGATGCCTAAGTTCTGGCCCTGGAACAGAGTCATTGTGCTTCAGAAGAAGGGAGGATTGAAAGACAGCATATTCACATACTCTGAGGAGAACCAGCTTGCTGGCTTTCACCACACGCCAGTGTTACAGGGACAGGAATGCCATGGATACAATTTCTCATGAGCTTTTAACAGGTGAACCACGCTGAGCGTGGGGGAGGAGTCTCCCCTGAAAACAAACACATATCTGAGCTTGTGATATTTTATGAACAAGAGATATACTCAGGGCTCTGGGGTGGAGTGAGCTTGATCTAAAACAAACAGGGTCTTTAGTCACGTCTGAAGGCCTTGTTAAAATTCTTTCTGCTTGCAAATCCCTCTGATAGTAGGGAAGCACGCTTACCTCCAATGTGACCCCGAGCTGGGGTTTTGCCAAGGGTGAATTTGCCCCTCAGTGACTGTTTTCTGAATCCTAAGCACATGCTGGCTTTTAAAAGGCCTTTTCCCAAAACACCAGACTCTACTTCGCTCCAGCTGTTCAGCTCCATGCTGCAGCCCAGCCTCCCCCAATGGCTGTTCTTCGCCCACATCACTCACCCAAATGCTGCAGCCTAACATCATTTGTAAATTAAGTCAGTGCCTACAAAGCATCCCAGTGATGGCTGAGGGGTCCCCATGCCATGTGCTTTGTAAGAACAAGGCAATTCCCTGACTTAAAGAAGTTTCAGACAAGGAAAGAGAGGAAGGGGTTCAGGAATATGAAGAGAGGCTCCCAAGATTACCTGAATAACCAAATATTGCTCTTCTCCCAGTCTACTGATTTTTAGCCCACACCTTTCTCCCCTCAGTTAACAACTGTATTAGAGAGAAGTTATTCAACCTGTTCATGCAGATGACTGGCATCACAAGAATTAGTGTAAGTTTTACAAGCAGTCTGCTTTTAACTTGAACAAGGTGCTTGGTATGTCTCGTATACCCTGAAACCACCGGGGTTCAGGTGAAACTGCATGACACACTGAATAACCTTCTGCTTTCTTTTGTTCTTCATAAATGTTGAGTGATTTTTTCAACAGAAACATGTCTCAAGTTCCAGGGAAACCCTCAGCCAAGAGGGGATGAAAAAAAGTATCAGTCATCCATCATATCATTTCCAAGTAATACTCCAAAAGTAAACATTGCAGGGCATATGTCTTTGAGGACAGATTTCCAAACACCTAATGTGAGAGATCCAGCTATACTCAATGCCAGCTCCCTTCAGACATGGTTTTTGCAGAATGGTTTTAGATGGAGTGCAGAATTTGTTCTCCCTGCCTCACCAAAATGCTTATGGGTTAGGGCTATTGTAAGTTTTTGGAAAGTACTTCAAAAGGCACTTCAGTTGAAGAAATAATTATTATATAAGTTACAGCTGAGCATTTATAGGATAATTGCCTTTCCAGAAGTGTACCTCTAATACACCCTGGCATTGATGTTTTCAATTCCAGGGTGAAGACCAAAACTAAATGAGATCAGCAGGAAATCCATATTCATTTCAAATTCATTTAGCTACCCCAAGATACAAAAATAAAGTCTTTTACAGTCAAAGACAGAAGATCATTATAATAAGAAAAATATGGGCTAGATGAAGGTAAGTGATTAGGTATGTTTGAACAACCATGGGCTTTCCAGGAGGAAATCAGTCCAGATCTTGTTTTTGTTTGCAACTTCCACATTCAAATAAAAATTATCCTTCTATATAAATGAATTAAAAAGAGCTTCTGCAACTTATTTGAGTGACAGACCACAAATCAAAAAGGAGTTAGTCCAAAGGCAGAAAAATTGGGGTCTTCATGTAAATCAAAAGGAAAGTATAAAACCATGTGGCTAAAGATTTTTCTTCAGTGATTTCCTCAACTGGTCTTCGAATCCATCAAGAGCTGTTCAGTAGGAAGACACAAAAGGTGGCTCAGGAAGTCCACAAGCCTGAAATATCAGGGGCCTGAGGTAGGAAGGTGTCAGTACGTTTGCTCTCTTCTTGTGACTCTTCCATGGGTTTCTTCATTGCCCATGGCCTATTGGAGAGCAGTCCGTAGCTGGCACTGGAGAGCTTCTGCCATTCTCACTAAAAAGCCCTCTTAGGCTCTGTATATTAGTGCTATCCTCAACTCTGGTTTCCTCACCTCAACTCTGAGTCCTCTTGCTTACATTTTACTTTCTTCAGAGTTGTTGCAAATGGAGAAATTCAACAGAGAACCCAACAAACAGACCCACGTGGGCCAGGATGCCAATAACTGCTTCTCCTCAGTGCAGCGGAGGTCAAGAACATGTCCTTAACACCTATGAGAAATACATGATGGGGAGTAGGTGTCAGTCCTCTGCACTGGTCCCAAGAAATGCTCCGAAGAATTCAAGATTTCAGAGTGTGCAGAAAAGATATTCTAGAATGGTGCCAGCTAGTTGCAGCTGTCACAGGATCGTCAAAACCTTCAGAATACTTTTTGTGCATCCAGAGCATTCTCAGAGCAAATCTCTTTTATTCCTTTACCTGCTGAGAGGGAGCAAGAACTCTGCTTGGAGGTTTTGTTTGGGTGGCAGTCCTTTAACCAAACATGGGGGCTGGTGTATTCCTGATAAGGTAAAGCTCTTCTTTGGCAAGCTCATTTTGCTCCAGAGAAAATCACTGCCCTTGTCTGGATGGAAGGATGGAGGATTAGGAGAGTTTATGGAGGACGAGGGTGAGAAGGTCGTGTAATTGTTGTTACGCAGATGGGGAAAGGCTCTTCTTTCCAGATGGACACCCCAGAGAATCAGATAAGCCATTTAGTGTACTTGTTGGCTCCTCATCCATTTAAATTGCTTTGCAGCTGGGTGCTTCTCCCAAGAACTTTGGAGAAGCAAAGTATGGGGATAGGTCAATGCCGTAAGTTCAATGACGTGGAAGATCTACTCCCCACCCATAGCTGTGCCTTGCTCTCAGAAAGAAAGGCAAGGACTTAAAATGTTTATCAGGCAGAGGGGAGTGTGGGGGTGGTTTTGCTTGCAGGTAGCAGCACAACAGTTTGGGAGAGTTTCTCAGGGTCTGTTCTGCAAAGAGGTGGTTGAAATACCCTCTTAGCTCAAGTTACAGGCAGCTCTGATGTTTTGAGATGGAGGCAAGCTTAATAACAGCTACAAAGACTTCCTTCTGGGCAGCAGATTTCACACATCAGTGGCAGCAGTACCTGCTGTTTCTACTTTCAGACTCAGACAGACCCACAGGAGTTATTCCTCCATTACCTCAGTTCTGTCTTCAGGCAGAAATCCTGTGAGAAAGAGCAGAATTTGACAAACAATACAAAGAAGGCTGGCAGGTATGGTTGTGCCCTGGGCCTGGGCACATCATCACATGTGTCCACCACAAGTACTACAGGTACTCCAGATATTTTCTCTTGGTCTTGAAATGTTAGAACACAAACAGCACCTCAAGCAATCACCCAGGGATGCTACCTGATTCCTATAATTAACAAGCAAAGTATTATTTGAAAGCAAGAGGTCTGAGAAAACTTGTAGACTCCAAAGTTTAGGGTCAGCAAGTGGCTGCTTAGACTGAGCAAGCAAGGGAAAGATGGACTGATAAACAGCCCATTAGAGTGGAAGCTGACAGTTTTGTGTTCTGTTTTCTGTCCCTGTGAATCACATCAACCTGCTGACATGATGTTTCCTCTCATTTTGAAGTGGGGAGAAGGCTCCTGGGATCACAGGGGCTTCGAAGGTCAAAACCATTGTTCTACTGGATATTGCACTTGCTAATATCTTGATGGGAGCTTAACAACATTATGTTGATCTTCCCCCAACTCACTCTTCTTTTCTTCTAGCCTTTCTGCAGCCTTAAAAAGGAAACATTAAAGAAAATGCTGCTTCTTATGCATGAACAATCACTTTCAAATGCCAGATCTCAGTCCAGAGCCTGCTGGAAAGGAGTCAAGCTCTAAGGAGTCTGTTTTCATATATTTTCTCTTATCAGTCCCCATCACAGATCGGGGTTTGTGGTTTTACAGCTGATGGCAGGTTGCCTGCATATCTCAGGGCTGAAATGCAAAAGTAAGCCAAGCATGAAGACAGTATCAGCTTGACGCTACATGCCTTTCTAGGGCTATTAGATAAGAGATAGTGTTTGTACAGAGCAAACCTGTTACCTCAAGAAAACAAAGCTGCTTTTAAATGTGGCTTGCCTTAACTTTCTTCTTAAACGACTCAGCAATGTATGTGAGTCACAGAAATGGACGGACAGATCATCAGCTCTTCACCACTGACCCCAGTGCAGCAGGAACAAGCTGAAAATATGGTCTAGGGCTGAGCCACTCTGTACACGACCACAACATGTGTCATCTGAGGGACTCAGTACCAGCCTGTAGAAAATCAGCCTCCATTTGATCTTCAGCCAAAAGACCCTTTAACAGTGAAGCATTTCCAGAGGCTGTTTTTGGTGTCAGTCCCAGTGTGTATGTGAGAGAGATACTCTGGGTACTCTGTGTGAGGAGTGCACACAGGGGTTCTTGTTCCTTGGTGGTCCAAACTGAGAAAACTGTTGCTCCCTCCTGACCCATATGCCTGGTTTCCTTCCTGTGGAAATGGTGGCACTGGACTTGCAGTGAGGACTGATGCACACACAAATCTCTCTCCAAACCACATGGTCCAGATTTGTCTGGGCATGCTTTTGCATGCCCCAGTTTAACACAGGCTGAGTACACTTCTGCTCTGAACCACCATTTCAGAGTCCCTCTCCCTGTTCCTTAAACCATTCACTCTAGACAACACAGAGACCTCCAAAATGCAATACAAGAGATTTTGTGCATGATGTATCAACTGTTTTGTAAATTGCAGTTTTTTCTTTACCACAGTTAGCTACTGTTTTAGGAGTTGTCCTATTCCACTAAACCACAGGAGGTTTCTCTTATCCCAAGTGAGCCCAATTCTATGGGAAAAATTGGATTCCATGTTCTTTTGCGTGTCTCCACACTTGCCCAAGAAAGATCACCTTTGAGGCTGTAGATATGGACCTGATACATCCAGGGAAAAGGAAGTTTGTGACCAGTCATAAAACTTTCTGCTGAAAGGTGAATTTGATGGACTAGTATTTGTTGAGGAATCAAAATTTCCGAACTACCCCATTCTTTAAACCTAATTGTGTATGTGCTACTCCAGTCACAAAGGCCCACTAGAAACCTTTTCCTAAAATGCATTGGGGTAAGGCCCCTTTTCTTTGATTTTTCAGCTGGTCTGGATATGATCTTATATTAGTATTTATCATCACAAAGTTTCAACATAAGTTGAACTTAAAAATCCTTACTCAACGTACTCTTCTACTGCAAAAAATCTCTCTGCAGAGAAAGATTAATGTTATAGATTAAGACTGACTGGTATGAACAAAAGCTCTTGGAAGGTAAGTCAAGTCATTTGGCAAAGCAAGCAATGAGTTAAAACACTCAGCCCTGAGCCTCTCTCTCTTGTGTGTGGTGAAGTTGTTCGATGCTGAACATCTGAACTGACACCAACCAAGAATGTAGGCACTCTGCTTGATCCTGAATTTGGCTTATAATGTGAAAAGTATCTTAAGAGTTTAAACTCTTAAGTTGGCACGGCTCTGTTGTACTAAGCTCTCAGCTCCTCCATCAGAGTTAGGGTGGTTTAAGAATTTAGGGTCTTAAAAGCAGCATGATGTGCTAAACTGCTTTCAAGATTTAGAAGGACTTAATTCTTTATACCAGTTTAATGTCTTAAAGTGGCTGAGACACTTTTGCTGGCTTAAAAAGTTGTCAGAGTTGAGGCTAGGTGACATTGGAGGGACTCTGTTGTGCAGAGGATTGGATCAGACCAGTGCGGTGCGGCCTTCTGGCTTCCCAGTCTGAATCTGCTGTATGTTTTTCAAGGTCATTGCTCAAACAATTCCAAGCAGTTTGCAAATAGAGACTTGGACTGTTTGCCAGTCAGATCTAGTTCAAGTATTCTCTGAGTCAATATCCAGCCATTGTGTTAATTATTTGTTCTTCTAATCTTCCAAATCCCCCATAAAACCTATATATTTTTGCTCTGCCCTCCTCTTCTTACTTTCAATGACAGCATGTCTGCCATTTCTGGAGCTCCTTGAAAATCCTTGCCAAGTTTTCTATTGATGCCAGGTTTGTATCCCACCCCTATGCTTTCGTCTAGGAGATACTGTCATTTTTTACTCGCCTTTTTACTCTGGGAACAGGATCTCAGCTTTAGGGTCTGGTGACAGTAAAAAAGGGGTGAGCATAGGGTGGTTAAAGCAGGGGCATCTGAGAGCCTCTTTCAGAGGTTTTCTCCCTGTGTCTGTCTGCCAGGTCATTTGTACGTCCCTCCTGCGGAAATCAGTGTGACACGGTACTCCCAATTCATTTGAACATGAGATTGTCTCCAGTCATGACTGGCACCAGAAAGGAGGTCATGCAAGCCAAAACAGAGAGCTGTTGGATAGTCTGTTCAGCCCTTTCCTCCCTCTCTACTTGACAAGTTACCAACTAGGCAGTGGCTTAAATTTTCAGCTCTTGGCATTCCAGTCTTCCTGTGGCAATGAGTCCTGCTGTCCCATGAAAACAAAACATTCTTTTCATTAAAATGGAATTTGTCACTCTTCTGTTCTTCTGTCTGAGCCTTCCCTTATCATAAGGAGACACATTGTCTCATATTTGTCCCCACGTTTAAAAAGTATTACTTTAATTCACCTCTTCTTTGTGATAGGCAACACTATTCACTTTCTTTTTGTGTGATTGCTGTGAGATCCAGGTGTTCTCAGCATTTTGAAACTGATTTCTAGACATGGAAGTAAAGGCCCCAGTTTAGGTATCTTATTTCAGAAATTTAGGCCACGACCCTACTCTCCAGAAAATCTCCGACATGTACTGTAATTATATTTATCATCAAACTTGTATTTCAGAAAACTTAAGCTCATCTGTCCTGATACTTAGAGTAGATGTAGTCTTCAAATAATGCACACATCTAAATATGTATTTGCATGCACCAGAATAATGTGGGATTATTTACACCTCAGCCAACTAAAATTAGATGCCACCTTTTTTTTAGCAAGTCAATGGAAAGCAGTGTTTAGTTTTCTGTAGATAACTCCAGGTAGGATAAATTGCTTCAGAGGTGCTCAGCCTAGGTTAGAAGTCTGATTTTTATTTGTTAAACTGGAGGAGAAATAACCTATCCTAGAGGCGCTCTGGCTCTGGGGAAAGGGTTAAAACATGACCTTCTCTTGGTCAGTCTGGGATGTCCCAGTTCAGCAGGTGTTTTTTGAGGATGGTCCTTAAGGCTGTGTGAAACATCATGAGCACCTCTGCATAGGGCTTTGACATAAAGCTTTACCTGGATCAAGAATAAGGAAAAAGAATTGGTAAAATACTTTAAAATGTGTCTTTGATACTTGCTTAACTATCACTGGGGGTTGTTTATTGGCTCTGGAGAAAAGCAGAATAGGTTGTTGGGATCAGTCAACTGTGTATCCCCTCACTGTCCCAATCTATGGTCATGGTCCCTGAATCCATTGTCACATGCTTTCCTCTGCCCTGAACACACTGACAAATTGTCCAAATTGCAACTCTCTAAAGAACAGCCAACCACCAGATCTTCTTTTAGGGAAAACAAAACAAACTCTGCCTTTTTTGTTGTATTATAATCAGAGGCTCCCTTTTTAATCATTCCAGTTGCTAGTCACATGGAACATGAACTGCCTAAGAGAGCTTGAGGAGAGAGGGAGAATGAGAGAAAGGAGGGGAGCTTAGACAAAAGCTTCCTCACTGGGGACAGGAAAGGTCCAGAGCCAGGCAATGGAACAGGAGTCTTTTGCCTTGAGGTCAGAGATTCAAATGCTGCAGTGAGTGGCTTTGGGAAGTTGTGCCCTTAAGACTGAGGAGAATATAGGATGGATGACATCTGCCCTTATACTCCAGCTGGCTCCAGTCTCTATGTCTTGGTCCAGTTACCTACCTTGAGATCCTGGAACACAGTTCTGGGTCTCAGTCGTCATCTACATAAAACCTCCCAGTTTGCTGGGTGACTTCCCTGCAGGAGTAAAACAGATTTTAACAGTACCTGTGAGAAGGGAATGGGGAAGAACACACAGGTTTCAGAATAAACTCCAGACTTTCTTGGAGTTTGGAAATTTGCTTTCCTTTGTATTTCCCCAATATAAAGAATTCTTCCCCTTATCCTCAGGCATAGTCAAATCTTGGGGTCAAAACCTTGCTCCACATGAGTCAGCTTTTCTGGAATGCCCCTGGAATTTCACACATTCTTCTTAAAGGCTGAGCAAGTTTTGCAACCATGCTGAAATTAAGGGCTTCCTAAAAATGGAAGGCCCTATCCAAAACTTGATAGACATGTGTGAGAGGTAAGTCTGTGGTAGCTACTGGTCTTTTGTAGCACAATCTTTATAAGGAATGAGATCTAATGAAAATATTAGTGAACAGTCTCTCAGAGAATGGAAAGAACAGAAAAAGCTCATTTTGATGCTTTTTCCTTCTCAAAATCACTGCCTTATACGTGTGACTGTATGCTTAAAAACTCATATGTTCCAGCCTTCACCTTGAGCCTGCTAACCACCTTCTGTACATCAATGCCCTGGAGCTGAAAAATGATTCTCATTTCCTTCAGCAGGGTCCCAAATCCATGCAAGTCACTTTGTGCAGCCAAAGACTTCTACCGTGCCAGCACAGGACCTCACCTGAACAATGCCTCAGGTCCCTTCTCTATGAGCCAAGGAGCTTGTGCTAGCCATATTTAGCAGCTACCAGCAAGGTTTTACACGTAGTTTTTCTCCTCAGAGCCTCCCATTTGGCCTCTGTGCCTGACAAATGCTTGTGAAGATTCTTCAGGCCTGCGGGCGAGATCCAGCTGTGACCTGTCATGGATGGAGGCGTCACCTGGGGACTCAGTCCCTTCCCTCTGTTCACATATGTGAAAATGCCTTTCCTTCCATACATGCAGGAAACAACTTCGCTCCAGCACTGGGGAGGTCACATAGCCAGGACACCAGGGCAATGATTCTTACTTCCCAGAAGACTTTTCAGGCTGATGATCTGGAAGACATCTCTCTCACCAGTTTATCTGGCCCTGTGCTTAATATGGGATGTAATATTTTATGTTCACTTGGGCCAGGACCAGGGATGTCGTCCCATGGCTCCAAATGACGGCATACCCACCCTGTCCCTTGGGATGCAGCTCTCCCTACACTGCATTACTCTTCTGCATAAAAACACACAGCATATTTCCTCTGTGGGTTTTTCTGATTTCCAAGTTGCAGCTTGTGGATTCTCTCACGCCTCTGGCTGCTACATCAAAGATTCATTTTATATCAGAGTTTTTCACTCCATGAGTCCCCTGATCACTTATTAACCTGTTGGTCCTTATGCCATCTCACAAATTGCTCTCCTTTCCTCTCTCACTGGTAAGCATGGTTTGCCAGGCTATAAATCTTTCTGGCAGCTCTTTGAGCTTCCTCCAAGTTTTCCTTTTAAAGTGCCAGATCCAGGACTGGACATAGGATTTTATTCTCATATGTTTGCCAGAGTTTGGTTTCACAAACTCATTTGTGAATACATCTCCTTCTGTTTATTTCTGCCAGTTCTTGATGACAAAAGAGGGAGAAGGAAAATGATAATGTATGATGTTTCTTTTAACTATGTGATCCTAACATGGAGGAATCTTTCATGGTTTTCTGAGGACCACCCAGATTCTTTTTGTAGCACCAGCCACCAGTTACCATCTCATATTTTGAGACTTAATAGCAGATGTCCAGAAAGAAGCTGTTTTTGAACAGCATCAGCATCAGTGCCATCTATTTCTCCCACCCTGGCCAAAAGAAAGGCTGACCATGCTGAGCAAGGTGGGGTTGAAATGCCCAGGTTGAAAACCCTGCCATGGTTTTCATTGTGGAACATCTCTTTCAGCCCTCATGAACTGGGGAAAGGCTCCATCAATGTCCGTGCTTGGATGCACCATACCTTGGTCAGGGATGCATTTGCCAAGCCTCTGTTGCATGCATATGCCCACTCCTGCTCCAGAGATTGCCATGGGCCCACCGTGGCAGATTAGCCCAGTGTTTTCCCTAGTCTCTGGGGAGTGAGTCTTTTCACCTACCAGAGCCTTTTAGGAGAGGATGTTAAAAAAACCCCAGCAAGCTCATAAGGCCAGGCTCAGCTGAGGACAGCAGTCAAGGCTCACACGTGGCAGGGAGGAGATTGTTTGCTTTAGAAATTTTATTTTTTTTTTAACTTAAAAAGAAAAGAGAATTGGAAATGTTTCCAACAGTCTCCATTTCTCCCTCTCATATGTATACATATCTATATGTATATCTATGTATTTGAAAAACCCAACCCACATCTTTTGGTTTAAATTTGATCTGACAATATCCCTTTAACATGAAACTCCAAAACCGTAATTGATACCCCAGTTGGACATTATCATAGATTATTTCCTGTCTGTGTTTTGACTGTCCTGGTCGAATGGCTTCCAAGGCTAACACAGAGTCAATGAAGAGAAACAACCCTCAGCTACTATTATTCCTGTTACTCATTCTACCAAAATAATAAAAATAATGAAACCACAGCCTGCCTTGAACAGTAAAGATCTCTTAAAAGCCTTTCCTAAGCTGTGCCTTGACGTATCTTGCATATCTTAGGGAAAAAAAATAAAGTTGGTAGGTTGGAGGGAGCAATTACCAATTGGAGGGAGGAATTACCAGTGATGTTCCTTGGCTGGGCTTGTGTCTGCGCTGTTCATAAAGGGCTGCCTTGGGTGCAGATGTGAGCACCAGGAGCTCCTGTCCCACCCAGGGCTGGCCTCGCAGCTGCCGTGTGCCTGGCCGCGCGCTGGTGCTGCCGCGAGAGACCGTGTGCGGGTGGCCGTCTCTGCAGACCGGTGGTTCTGCTCTGGTGACAGCAAACATGCTCTTCAGGGGGGCTGGGCAGGGGCTTGCCAAGGAGAGTTATGGGCTTCTCCTCCCAGCTCTCGATGTGGGCAAACATGGTGGGTAATGACTGAGGCACAAACCCTAGCGAATGCTAGACAGCCACGGTGCCAAAACTGAGTTGGGTGATATTTTTCATCTAAGGCTTTCTATGCCAGGAGGAAAAAAAAAAAATAATAAAAAAAATCCCCTCCTGATTTAGTGGTACCAAAATGTTTTATGAATCCATGCCTTTTCCCCTGAGCAGTTCATTTAGACAGGGAAAAAGCACCCAATAATAATACCAAAGCCCCTTCCCGTCCAATCATTTCATTCCATTAGGTTGGAAAATAAATGCTTTCCATTATTTGCCTTGGAAATAGGTCTTCATTTAAAAATAAATTAGTTAATTTACCTTTCTGTATTTTTACATGTGTTTAAAGATGGCTAATGCTGAATTCAAAATGTCGATATAAAAACGCCTATTTATTTTCACTCTCATTTTGTAAAAGTATTCTTAAAAATTCATTTAAGTGGAAAAGAAAATCTCTCCCCCCCTACTTAATTTGTTTTGTTTTATCAATCTAAAAAAATAAAAGCCAAGAAAGCAGAAAGGGAAAAGTCAAATACAATGTAAATCTCCTCACCTATGGTGAAGCCTGTCTAGGAGGCTTCCACTGGAATCTCTGAGCAATGTGACTTTCCCCAGCTCCCTCTGGCACCTTCGCCCTTCTGGCCTTGGACCAGTCCCTTCTAGTCTCCTGCGCACAGGTGTCTCAGCTGAACTGCTCAGGAGCTGCACCCAGCCGTTCCTGATCCTAGTTTGATTCCGAAGGCAAAGCACAAGAAATGAGAGAGTCAAGGAACCAAAGGGACTTTGGAACATGGATACAAAATGGATCAGTTTTGATTGTTTTACTCCAGCAACTTCATAGACTAATTCCTTTTTTCAAGGGAGATGCAAGCACTATCGCTTTCCAGGGAGATATGCAGCTCTTTCATTTTTTTCAGTGTCAGACTTAGGTTTCTAAATTACTTTCAAATAATCTTGAGAGTATTTCTTAGATGTGATATGGAGGCCCAGATTTTGCTCAGTAAAGAACATTTCTTCGAACTGGGAGAGGAAAACAATGCAAACTGAACAGATTTTTTTTTTTTTTGTTTCAGTGTGGTCGGACAGAAGGGACAGGAGCTGCCCCACTCTGATACCACTCAGATGCTTGGCTGTGATTTCAAGATCTGGAAAAGCTTAGCAACTATCTTAAACCAGAGCAGCTTTTAATTCAAGGGATCTTGAGGCACACCAAAATACACATTAAGCAGTTTACTGTACAGTTTTGCACATGCCCTATCAAGTCAACCCCAGAACATTCAGGTGAGGAAGTCCTAGCAGCAGTTTCATACAGTACTTTCGGCTGCTGTGTGTTAGTTTCTTTGGATTCTTCTCCTTTTCTTTCAGGAGAGGCTCTTCTTAGGAACCAGGTCACAGTTAATGGGCCTAAAACCAAAAGGCCACATTAACATTTGGTGAAACACCAAGGTAATGATGTTATAGCTAGTAGAACTGGTCCCCAAGAACTTAAAAGTGAAAAAAAGAGAAAACCTCTTGGAGATTGTTGAGCTTGTAATCCCTCATGGGAATGATCAGCATTGACCAAGCAGGAGAAACCTCAGGACAACAGAATGAAAGGGAAAAATGTTCTCAAGTCTCATAATCTTAAGGCAGGGAGGAAAGGCAGTTGGGGAAAATTATGTAAAACAAACAGGCATCACATGAGGTACAATAAGAAGAGGGTTGAAAGAAGGTAAGATGGATAATTAAGCAATAAGACACGACAGGCTGTGCGTTTCTGGGTGATTATTGCAATGCCTGCTATGATGTTCTTTAGGAGCAAATTTTTGCTGCACTAGAACTAGAATCACCCCCCAGGGGCAGGCTGGCAGGAGAGTCTAATTGCTGTTACCACAAAATTAATTTTGAAATAAAAAAAAAAAAAAGATGATAGGAAGAAAAAGAGGACAACGTCCCTTTGCACCATGTTGTTTGTTAGATTGTGTGATGGGAAAAGAGATGACATCACCCAGAGCTGATCATCAGAGGGAGGGCAGTCACATCACTGGGAGATAATCCCTGGCTGCTTTCTGATGATGTGTTGGCTTTTGCATGGCTTTACTTCTTTCTCTCTTTCTCATTCTTTGGCCTAGGCTGCCTGTCTTCAGGTATGTCAGTTTGCCCAACTAACTTCTTTTTGTGTCAAGAACTTCCATCTTTTATCCCTTTCTGAAAAATCCTAGTTTTGCTTCTAGTCTTATTCTTTTTTCAGTTTTGGTAAAAAAACGCAAACAAACCAAATACCTCCAACCCTCCCTATCTGAGATATGGAAAATAATGCATACCCTGCCTATGGTCCAGAAGGCATGGTATTTCTTTGGTGTTGCCTTTACAAAGATTCTTTATTTTCCTTCTACTTTGCCACTCCCATCTCCTATGTACCCACCTCCTTCAGTGAACCTGAACTGGGGCTCAATACTATCTCTGCATTGAATGGGAAGGAAGATAATACACCAGAAAAGAAGGGCTTATCTTCTTTAACTGTGTAGCAGTGGATAATAATAATACAGCTATTCAGGCAGATGCTCTTAGCTTACATGGTGTTTCATCAGCACTGAGCACCATTCTTTTATTCTCTGTTTAAATTAATTTGTTTGGGAAACCTTCCATGTGAAATATTTTCTGTTTTCAAAACCAAATCTCCTATTCCTATGTTTCTAAACATGATGCCTTCAGGAATCCACATTTATGTCATCTAAAAAATTATTTGATTTTTGAAAAGTAAAAGAGATTCTGAGATTTCCAAGGGATTTGATTTCCTGTCCTTTGTATTTCTGGTTTGTTTAGTTTATTCCCAAGGAAACTGCTGGCCTAACATGGATTTCTGATCAGATAATGACTCAAGAACATTTAGCTGCCTTGGATATATCTATCTGAGCATCTCCATATTTAGTTTTTACACACCTTGAATTTTCCCTTAAAGGCAAAAATGGCTTGAACAAGGCAAACAGACTTCCTCAAGCAGCCCCCACTGTCATTCATCCCAGCTGAGACTCCAGTATCTGTTGGGAACCTCTATATCTTTATCTGCTGAGTGGTGATATTAGGACTCTGCTCTTGATAGCTGCTGTAAAAACAGGAGACCAGCTAAGACTAGATGAGACAGAGGTCAGCAGGAAAAGAAGACGCACAGAGAAATGAAAGGGCATACCCATGTTCACACCAGAAATAGTAGCAAGATCAGGATTGGATTTCAGTCCATCTGAAACTCAACCCAGAACTGTGCCATTAAGGGATATTTTGATTTGTTGTCAGGGAACACGGGGGAGGACAAATCCAGCTCACTACTCTCCCCCAAATCAATCATGTTCATGTGAGTTATATTTATCAAAATGAAAAAATGGTCAATAAAACTATGTTATCGAAAATGAGACTTTTCTCAATTTAAAAACCAAACCAAAACAACAAAACACAAAAAAAACCCCCAACAGCATAGCAAACTTGAAAAGTAATTTAAGCTCTATAACTTCATTGTACTTGCTACATTAGGAGATGAGATTTTTTTCACATGCCACTCCGTATTATCATCATCTTATCAAAAAGGATGAACCCACGACCTTTAACATCAAAGCCTGGGCTCCATCACTAGAATTAAGAAATGATCTGCAATACTTGTTATCCTTGGGTGACTCAACCAGTGCCATGTATAATGTTATAGATAAATATATGTATAATGTGATATATATAGATACAGAATATAAAATGTTATACATATATAAACACATACACACAAACATATACTGCTCTAGGAAGAGGAGAAAATGTATCTCAGGAGGGAAAGAATTAAATTAACTACCAGTAACAGAATGCAAATCTCCTTATGCAGACATTTTCTTGTAAAGATCTGGTCTCTGTGTATGCATTAAGTACATGCAGAGACTTGCTGTATCTGGACTGACAGCTCTGGCATTGTACATTTGTGGGGAAAGGTTAAACAGCATCATGGCACCACTTGGAAGGACTTAATAGATGGAATTGTACTTTCTTAGCCTCCCACATTTTCTAAGGTAAACTGAAGTGGGAAATTCCACAAGGCTGATAAACAAATTTCTCCCTCATAGACACTGTTAAGCCATCATGTCAAAAGGCTGGGAGCAGGGACTGATACTCCCAATTTGAAGGGAGGAAAGAAAAATATCAAACAAGGTGATTCTTTCCCTTTTCTGTGGCTGTGAAGAAGTTCTCTTGACCCTCTCCATACAGCTCATTCACAAGGAATCAGAAGCAGCAGCCCCAAAAGAAGTAAAAACCAAGAATGAGACAGGGTTGTACAAAGCATGGGGGGAAAGAGAAGAAAAGTTCTCTGAATTGGTTGGGATAATCAGAGAAATGAGTGCAGACATTATATTTGTCATCCTTTTCTGAATAGAGCTTCACAGATAATAAATGCAAAGAATTTCTTTCTTAGTGGGACAGGATCTCTCATCTGTTGAAATATTAACTTTCTGCTTTCCGGGATCAGCTCCCTGCTTATCCCAGAATTGCTGTGCCAATTGACCCTGTGCATCTGCCAAGGCCAATGTTGCAAGGTGGAGATCTGGCCTTCAACATGCTCAGCTCATGACCAAGGTTTTGCTCTCTTCCTCTGCCATTGGCATCCCCCTCACCCATTCCTAACCTCACCTGGAACCTTTAGAAAGCTCTGGCTCTTGGGCTGAGGCATCTGTCAGGGCAGGCTTGAAGGTTTGCAGCACGGTAGGGCAGATGAATTTGGTTTTGAAAGGTTTCAGACCTGCTGGATCTGCAAAGGTCACAGCTCACCAGCTGCCTCATTTTATCAAGAAAGTCCAGCTTGGTGCTGTGCAGGAGGAAGCTTAAAAGAGAGCTGCGTGGGAGGATAATGAAACGGATGAGTGGGGAGGCTGTTTCTCACAGATGAGCAGAGTGGTAGACACTGGGAATTTGTATATCTATTTCCAAATTCTGTTTTTACTTCCATTGTCTTCTGTCATAAAATTATGGTCTCGCTGCATCTCAAAGCAAAGAAATCAAGCTCAAGTATCCAAATCAAGTTGAGTGTACAAACCCTTCTCCTTCTATTTTTCTAACACCCTTGCCTTCAGGCACCTGGAAAAGGGAATGGAAACACCCAGAGACCAAGGTCTTCAGGGTGTCCATCAGAGGCTCTTTTACCTGTTTCTATGGTGCAATAGGTGACAAGCAGGTTTTCTCCATCAGATCAACCTGGCAGATGTGTCCCTACTCTTTGGGGGAGGTGAGACAGAGAGAAAAGAGAATTGAGGCCAAACTCAGTTCAGTGAAAAGGTGCTAAGGATGAGATGCAGTGATTCAGTTGTACGTGGGCTCTGCGCAGAGGCAACATTACTGGGGTGGATCCGCGACCGGGGCTAGCTGCCCCCAGACCCCCTTTGTCAGGGCCAGGCAGTCGACCCAGGATTCAGCCTGCAGCCACGAGTTCCGCCCCTTCGGTTCCGCAGCCGCCGCTGCTGGGGCTTCGCGCAAGCGGGCAGCTGCACGCGCTCCTCAGGGCAGAGGAGGAGGTGGTGAAAGCCCGAAGACCCCGGAGACAAAGAACGAACGAGGAGGGGTATCCTTCCTTGGACCACAGCGTGTTTTATTAGCCGGATCCGGGCGGAAGCGATAACTCCCGGAGAGGACCCGCGCCGAGGGTTTTAAGGTGAGGAAAACTGGGTGGAGTTTAGGGCGAGAATCAATAGGAAGGGGGGAACTGGGAGGAACCAGGGTACAATCAACCAACGGGGTGATAACAAGGGGGAGACCGTCAGCATGCACCTATGGGGTGCCGAGCGGCTTGGAGGGTTCTGGAAGAAGAGGCATGGCTAGCTTTGGCGGGGCGCGAGGCTTAAACTCGGGAACTGCCCAGAGAGCCACCCTCCGATTCTGATTTGTCAATCCAGGGGAGAGCCCTGTCCGGATTGACAAGAGGGGGTCTCTGGGGCGACCAGGAGGATGCCCTGTAAGAGCACACCCCAACACTGGGGTGCCTGGTGCTAGCCCTGGTGCACTGGGCATGGAACTGTGGTACCAGCAGGCTCTGGCTGGAAGGCAGGGTAAGAGATGAGGCAAGCATTCCAAGAGAAGACTGTGGGCTCATCTTTCCTAGAAACCTGGCAAGACAGACCTAAAGTCAGGGAAATCTTTTCTTGGCTTATTAGCACCTGAGAGCAGTCTCTCCCTCCAGAATTTTCTTGGGAGAAAATGAATCCAAACATCTGTAAATCAATGGAATAGTTGAAGACCTACTTCTATTCCCATTAAAGAAATTGTTCTTGAAAGAAGCTTTTGCTTTTTTTCCCCCCTCACCTTTTTTGGCTCCTGCTGTCACTTGCACCTTGGCTGAGATGTTCCCCCTACCCCTTTTTTCCTACACTCTTATAAAATTGTTTCATCTGCTTTTCTTTTTCTCCTCACTTCTTGAGGCTGGAAATATACTCAATAAATTCTTACTGAAGATAAAAATTATAAAGAGATTCCACCCCAGTGTAGTAGAGTTCTAATCCCCCAAAAAGACACTAAGAGCAGGAAGCATCCAACTCTCTCTGACACCCCACTGCATCTACCCCCCAGCCAAAATTTTCTCATCATTTTCAGGTCAACCATGTATTTGATAGCCTCCATGCAACAAATTTTCATTTTACTCATTCAAGTAAATTTTCTTTGCAAGCTTTCTATGTAGCCTGAAGCCTACAGCTATTTTTGAATCTTTCTATCTTTCTAAGGGCGAGGCAGAGTCAAGTTACCTTGTCATCAAATTCTCATTTTGGCAAGAAGGGTGGTGGGGGTGAAGAAACGGGGACTTTATAGCAGTAATCACTAACCAAAACACTTCAGAGTGCCTGAACTTGTTACTGTGTCTGTTCAGTTCTTCGACAATATGTCAAGCAGAAAGAAAACAGCTCAATTTTTCACAAGCCTGGTTGCTTTCTGAAGTTAACAACAACGCAGCAACTTGTTTGAACTAGTAAATGGAGGGAACATGCTATTAATACCAGAGTCACAGTACCCCGTTCCCCACAACCCACCAGATGTCTGAATTTAAAGTGTCACCTCACGAATCACATCAGTTTCTATTGGCAAAATCTTGGTCTGTGTTCCAAATGCCCTAGAGGCACTGAGCTGTTCTTGCAAGGTCTTTGATATGGTCTGTTAGTAATATGGTTGTAAAAGGCCATGTGTATTTATGAAGCATTATTATTAATATAGCTCCCGTTCCCATCATTGTTTTATTATTTTTGCATTATTTCATTCTAGGGCAACTGGATTGCTCTGGAAACTGAAGTATTGTACGAATCCTTTCACCTATCAGCCCAGTTTGGTATCCTGCCTGCTCCCTTGCTGGTGGGTGGTATGGCACAGCTATGTGTTCACATCAACACTGAAGTTTCTAACGAAGAAAGATTCTGGGAAGAGAGAGATTCTGGGAAAACTGTGAAGGAAACCAGAATAAACCCATTCCCTCTGGAATCTGGTTGTGGCAAATTTTAAATGTCTTGCCTTCCATATAGTCCAAAAAAAGACTCAAAATCCCTAAAAGTTTAGGCCAAAACTTCCTTGGTCTTCATCGAAAAGTCAAAATTCCTGTGGAAAGAAGACACTTTTCAAGAAAATGTACATTTAATCAAAGCTTCAAAGCTTCAGTTTCCCAGCAAAGCCAGTGTTGACTACAGCTGTACCAAAGCTGAGTCTGCTGGGCAACTCCACCTCCTCCTGCCTTGGGGGTTTCCTGGGCCACTGGGCTTGATAGAAGGATCTCACATGGTAGAGAGAAGAAAGTCAAAAGCTTTGCCCATCTGAGCCATCAGGTAATAAGAAAGAGCACAGCCTTGGTAGGCAAAGAAGCTGAGAAGGAACTGGAGACTCAAGAGCTTATGGGCAGAGGAGAAATTGATGGGAGGCAAGAGGCCAAAGGGGTGAAAAAGGGTTTATGTGGAGGGAGGCAGACCGGAACTTGCTCTGGGTCTGTGCAAGTTCAGCCCAACATTTCGGGTCAGAGTAAACTCCTAAACAGGTCTTTTGTTCCCATGATGTAAAGCTTGCCCTAGGACCTGTGCTCTGCTGAAGACACCCATTGCAGTCCCAGGAGCTTTTCCTTCAGGTCAGCCAAGAGCCTGAGGAAAGGTAAATCCATTGGCTCTGGTTGCAAAGACCTCATGCACACACATACATGAGGGTCAGTGCCACTCCCAGACACATTGTGCATTTCTTCATTCTTGATGGTTTCTTTTTCCTTTATTTATTTTTTCTTTGTCTTTTTTTTCTGAGATCTAAAATTAAGGAGTCATGCAGATGGAAAACATCTGCCTGTTCTTTGTGCATGGAAAAAACATAACACATGGCAGGGATGATAAATAATAATAAATAATGATGATGATGAAAGCATTTGGAGAGACACAACTGTTTGATTTGTCCAGAGCAAGCACCACACACTCTCTGTCCAGGCTAAGAAGGATAAATAGACCGCTGTGGTTTGTAATTTTGCAAATGGCAACACAATTTTGAAGCATTTAGGTAGAGCAGATGTTGAACACGGCTTGACTTTTCATGGGTTTGCTCATTAGTGCCTAGTCAGAGGTTCTTCAGGTGTGCAAAAGGAGCCTGACTTCTCCTGAGTGCAGGTCTATTTATGTATGAGTCACAAATCACTGTCTCTCCTAAAACTAACACAGCTAGGCCAAAGAATGACATAGCCTCCCAATGATGTAATATTCTATTTTCCACCTTGTTACCTAAAACAGGGTTATGAAATTGAATCCAAGGGACAACTCATATATTTACTTCCCTAAGGTTATCACAAAAAAGGGTAGCTTTTCACCCAGAAGACGTAATTCTTGGTGTCTCTCAAACATCCATGCAGAAATCAGCTCTAATTGTATCCCTATGGATCTCACCTAGACTTTCATCAGGGTCCCCCTAAAAGCTTCTTCCAGGGTTTGAGTTGTGCCTGGTCATCTCAGGCTGGAGGTAATGATGTTGTAAAACCCAGTGAGTGTTATCTGATGGAGAGGGACAAAGAGGATTATTTAATGAGTTGTTGGGTCTCAGGTGAGTTTCCAGACTGCAGGTGTTCTCCTTAATGTCTGCCATCAGGCTGGTGCTCTCCTGCCTTTGTAAGCAACTAGGCCCAAGTGACTCCAGAGTTTGGAAGGACTTGGAGCTGTGACATGTTTGCAGGCAGAATAACAGGGATGGTGGGGAAAGAGTGCTGTGAACTCCTGGACAAAGGAAGGTCCATATCCACGTGAAAGAGAGCATTCAGTCAAGGGAGAAGGTGATTCCTATATACTTGTGCATGCAGGGCTGAACACTGATAAAGGGAATATGTCAGGACCATATGTATTTAGGGCTGACTGAACAATGTGACAGCAAAAATTTCACAGTACAGTGACAGTCTTGTGTACCTTCAGACTTCAGCTGTTTATGGGGGGTACATCTAAGGGCCTGAGATCTCAGCTCCCAGGGCAACCATTCTGTAATGTCTCTATTAGGATGATTCACAAATGGAAATAGCATTGAAAAAGCCCCAGCACTAACACTCACAAGCAGCCATGCTGTCTGTGTGTGTCTCTGTGTGCAACTTGCCAGTGTGTTTGTGTGAGTGTAAACACAGCATAGCACTTTGTGTGCGTGTGTCTGCTGGAATGATTGAAGCTTAAGATTAAAAAAAAAAAAGAAAAAAAAAAAGAAAAAAATGCAAAGGAATTAGAGCTGAGCAACCCAAGAATGATGATGCAATGATATTGCAGCAGCAAAAGCAAAATGATCTGCTAAAAATACACCAGAGAGATCTAAATATTTCCATAAACAGATGGAGGTTGGAGCCCAAATGTAAGAGAAAAATGCAAGTAAAGGAAATTGTATTTGACAACCATAAGGGTCTTATAGTTCTTCTGTGTCTTTTATCCCAAAAGTTTTTTTTACACATGCTCACACTTGGGCAGAAGCAGAGTCTGATCCCACAATGCTTTACTCATGTGAGCAACCCTAATTTATGTTCATAGACTCAAAGGGGCCAATGAGCAATACCTTGTATGAATTCTTTTAGAGGAGGCATCTGGCAGTGCTTTATAATGAAGGCTGCAGAGGAGTTTTCAGTTTAAACCTCTCTTTTATTAATTCTCATAATTTTTTTTTCTGTTTCAGAGCTTTTGCATAGTTGGTTGAAGTTTTCCAAACATAATCCATGCCTGAATGTGAATTTTATTTGGATGCATGAGGAAGAATAGCTTCAGACTGACTGGAAAAATATGCTTTCCTGTAACCAAAAAAGTTCAAAAAGTTCTTCCTCCCTATTTCTTGCCTCTTTATCTAAACAAATGAGAAAAGGCTAAAATTTTCTTTGCTGAGTTGTCCTACAGAGACACTGAGATGGTGACGTTTGGTGAAGTTTCAAAATCAAAAACATCCTAGAAATATTTTCAGTTTGTAGGCTGCTGAAATCCTGAATATGTTCTGCAGGGGTGAAATTCAGCTGCTAGACAGAGGGTACCAGAGAGCTGTATGACTTGTACTCCTTAGAAGCCAGAGGCCTGTGCTCCAGCCTTACTTTGATCTTGTCCAAGTTCAGCCGGCTATGAGAGAGAACCTGACTTTCTGACTGGAAAACCAAAACCAGGTGTGATACTAGATGTAGCATTTTCCTGTGGACCACCTTGGGTCATGATAATATTTAGGCAGGATTAAAAACCATCATCATAACCCCTCTTGTGTCTAGAAACTGCAATCTCACTACTTGAAAGAAGACTGAGAGGTACACAGGCCAGGGAACCTCGGCTCTTGAGCTCCTGCATCTCAAGTTCCAAGCAAGGATGAAACCTTGTGAATCCACACCAAGATGCATTCTGAGTGGGGAACAAACAACAACACATTTGAAAGCTTCTATACAAATTCTTTCTTCTGGACAAAACAAACTAGTTCCCTTTCAGGAAGTAAAAAATTTCTTTGGGTTATTTTTGTTTGTTTTATTTCCAGCTCTTGGTCATGTCTAATAATCAGCCTAGAGAGAGAGGGGTAAAATGTTGTTTCAAGATGTAATGCCCCCCCAACCCAAATACGCTGAAATGACTTATTTTGAGAATACTTGGCTTTAAAGTCTCACGTTTCACTCTCTTCTTTCTAAACAAGCATCTGTCCAAACTAACATATTTCTAGGAAAATGCATTTCTTTCAAATGAAGCCTTTCAGCAGGAAAATATCTTATTGGAAAAAATGTGTTCTGATCTCTTTTTCAGACAAACAAGAGTGACCATTTCCTACAGCGTTAGGAAGGCTAGGCTGTCTCATCCAGCCTTTCCTATGGATGCCTCCAGGCAGGGTAGTGAATATGATTTATTCTTTAGTCTAATCCTTGCTCTGTGCATTGCACAATTCTACCTTGGTTCACTGTATGAGCGCCCCAAACTATAGGAGCTGGACCAGAAGCTGTGTCAGGTCCCTTCCAATCCAAATGGCTCTGTCATTCTAACCATGTCATGCCATACATAACACAAAGTAAACCCATCAAATTCCCTTTAACCTAACATAATTTAACTATATTCATCATCATGATGATGAGGACTAAGCATCTGTAATTATACACCTGAAAAAGGAAGTTGAGATTGTCAGATATGAGGCTTGAGGGCCTGACTACAAGACATTCATGTGAAAAGAACCTCAAGTTCTGTTTTAAAATGATGAAAGATCAGTACAGTGCTCTATGAAGATACCAGAGAAACCAGGGGTTTTTTTTGTCACTTCAGATGTTGTCTAATGACAAACTGTACATTTTCTGTACTATTTCTGTTTGGGGAATAGTAGATCCAAACAGTATAGCTTCTTGCTTGTTTGGTTTTTTTTTTCCCCCTTCTTTTTTTTCTATTTTTTTTTTCTTTTAAGAACATGTCCTGCAAAAAAACCCCCACAAAACCCCTGTTTGCAACCTATACACATGCCTCATGTTCTGTGCAAAGGCAGGAGAGATTTTTCTTTCCCTGCACTTGATGGTGACAGGAGAGGTCAGACCTCCTGTATTACCCAAACCAAAACTTTCCAAGCCTCTGCTTGATATTTTTACTGTTGTATAGCTGAAAGCAATTTTTGTTTCACCTGTTCTACACTCTGAGTGCCTTGTCTCCATACAGTGATATGCACTACGTCTTTGCTGTAACTTCAAGCAGCACAAACAGCATTAGGAGAGAAGCTTTATGAAAACACAGCAGAAATGGGTTGGTGATGCCCTGAAGATTTGCATTGGGGAAGCCTTGGTTTGCTGCAGACAGCTCCTCTCCCTTTGCTATGCACTGAGGTAAACTCCCAGCCTGGGCTTGGCTCACTCTGCCTTGTGAAGAGTCACTGCTGATGTTGATTTATTTAGCGGTCGAGTGGTAGGTTTTTGGAAGAGGCAGGAGGAAGCTCTCCCTTCCTGTTCACACACAGCTGTTCTCCTCCGAGACCCATCTGGATTCACTGGAGGACAACTGGCCTTTGCCAGAGCTCTATCATAGGCAGTGTTTACGGCTGTCCTGCATGGAAGACCGGTGTGTGGTCTGCAGTATCGATGGAGAAGGGAGACAAGTGCATTCCACAGAATTTATTCCCTCCACATCTTCCAGAGCTCCGCAGACTCCATGGTATCAGCTGTCATGACCCCCTTGGACCTGGGTGAAGCAGGATAACAGAAAACTGGCTGTGCAGGGCTACTGGTGCTCCTTGCAGGAACCGTCATGTCGTGCACAAGATTTATCCTTTGGGGAAGGACTTCACGCCAGCCTTTGCCTTTGGAAGCAGCCAGCTCCTGTGGTATTCAAAACCACAGAAAAAAAATCTCTGGCAGAGGTGAAGCTGCATGTGTACATGAGCTCTCTGTGCCTGGAGAGACAAGGTAAGGGTTATGGGAGCTTCAGGAATACACCTTTTTTAAGGAACCTGCCAAGAAAAAAACAGGCTCTGCAAAGTTTACATCTTCAAAACATAAGAACAAAATAAAAGTATCTTCAAAGCTTCTGATCTGTGCAGATGAGGAGAGGCTGGGAGCAAGGAATTCACCTGTTGTAATGCTGTGGAGGAGTTCTTCCCTCACACATCCCAGCAGAGAGGGCAGCCCCACCTTAGCCCACTCCAGAGGTTATGAACAGGCTGGTTTCAAAGTCCTTTGCACACAGAATTTTCCAATCTACTAACAGTGCTTAGGAAACATGGAACCAGCTGCAAAGTGTGGATGCCATCCTTATACTGTTAGTGGTGGCACTGCCACACAGGTGTATTCAAAGCCTTCCAGAAGAGTGATAAAACCTTTAAACTCACCAGGTCAGTGAAGCCAGGCTCCCATTACAGGCAGCAGATGGCCCCCAGTAACTCCTGCAGCAAACCAGCTCAAGTAATGTTTGCTCTCACCAAAGTAAGCAGATGTGTTGCAAGCCAAGTCACCAAATGGCTCCCGTTTCCTTGGGATTGTCTGCCTAATGCTGGGAACATGACATATTGCAAGGACTCTCTTGTCCTTCTAATTCAGTTTTCATCTTCTCTCCACTCGTTTATGCTTTTTAAACCAAGAAAGACTTACATGATAAAGCCTGAAGATCTGGGGAAAAGATTCTGGTTTCCTGGATTATTGCAGCATCAGGACCTGGGACAACTGCATAAGTTCCTCACTGCTTTCAAAGTCCATCACTGAACTTCACCCTACTTTATGTTATTTTCAGTAGAGGACTGCAGAGTCCTTTATTGGTCCCCTCAGAGGAAGGCAAGGGCAAATTTCAGGATAAATTGGGAGATTTGTGGAGGCAAACTCAGGCCTCTGTAGCATGGAGTTGCAGCAGAGAAAATTGATCAGCTCTGACTAAGTTTATTTTTAGTTTAGTTTAGTAAATTCAGTGTGCTGAAGACATCTGAAGCACAATGACAATATGAACCTAAGTGAGTCTGTATGATGGAGCTCAATGGATAGTCCATTGGCCAAGACAGAATCCAAAAGAACTTCATTTCTATCTCTCAGGAGACTTGGCTTCTGTGGAGGTTCACCCTTCTCCAGTTTAAACCACGCAGTTTCATACAAGTGTGTTCAGTTCTGCTCTGAGTTACACCCTCTGACTTGAGCAGAACCACATGAATGTTAACAACAAAAAGTGAACAAAGCAGAATTTAACCCTATTTCTTTTCCTTACACACTTTTCAATACATATTACAAAAGTGAAATCTCAGAAATCTGAGATTAAATCTGACATTAAATCTGGAAATATCTGTCCATACTAGACAACATAATTCACCAAATGGAAAGATGGAGATTCTCCAGGATTAATAACACGGAAAAGTACATTATTTGATGTGATAAATATTTGGAAAGCAACTTTATTGTCAGGAGTATAAGGACCCACCCGTTACTTGGAAAATCAGGACAAAGCAACAGAATATCTCACTTTAAGGAAAAACATCAAGGAGAAAAAAGGAAGTTATCCAAGAACTGGGGAAACTTGACCAGGGCCTGCAGGGATTTTAAATTGCAAGACTGTTTGTTGTTTGAACTGAGTCACACCGATGTAACAGAGAATTTGTCCTTGGCAGCAGAACTGTTAGAATGGAGAGTTAATTCTCCCTCGTGTCAACCCACTGAATCCAGGTCATCATGTCTTAATTAAAGTGTACATGGTATGAAATATCATTGAATGTCAATCCAGTTCCTTAGTGTGCAGAATGCTATGTTTATTTATGGGGTTTGGCAATCACTTCTGGAAAAAAATAAAGATATTAAAATATAAAGTTTGTTCATTAATGGGAGAAAAACACTGTCATGCCCTGGATTCTGTTCTCAGCTGGTTTGGTGAGATTTCTGCCTAGGGGTCATTTTTTCACACATTAAAGAGGTTCTTTGCTACCTCAGCTGGGCACAATTCAGTCTTACTGGGATGATGATGTGTGCATTGATAATGCCTAAGACGTGAAGGAAAAGGCTCTGCCCTCCTCTCTTATGCAAAATCTAGAAGAACCACTTCTCTGCGTATCCACCCAGCCCTGGAGCAGAATTCCAGCCAAACCTGGAAATTCATCACATTCAAAATTGCTCCCTGAAGTTTGATACACGAAGGATGGACAAAGCAGCAAATGCACTAGCTGTATATGTTGAAATATTACATATATCTAAGGAATAACTACTATAGTGGTCCAGCCAAGGAAAACAGCAGAGCAAGTCAGATTGGTAGAGATGGGATAGATAGAGAAAGTGCCAAACTAAATAACGTTTGATTATGGCTACACGCTGTCCTCTGCCTCTAATTTTCTCTTGCAGGGAATTTCCTAGAAGAAGGCCAGCATAAATGGTCATGCCTAGCTCAATAGTTCTCCAAAGTTAACCCATTCCTGGTTTGTAAGATTGTGCCCTCCACTGGCTTTCAAACACAGTTATATACATCAGCTAAGTTCTGCTGATATTTTTGGACAGAAAACCAGTGAATCTATTTTTACTTTAGAAAAAAATGCAATTAACAGAAAGGCACTTTTACCTGTCCTGTTGGTGTTCTGCACTTGAGTTTTTTAAACCCAAGAGGAGTTAACACTACAGAGCACAAAAGTTACTAGAATGACCACAGAGCTCTCTTCCTTATCTGGATCCCCATCACAACAACCCAAGAGGGAGACAGCAGCAGAGATCTAGGAAAATCCCAGGTACTTTACCCCACTACCAGAGTGCCTAATTTATTTTTCAGCTGACTTGTAATTTTGGTGGGTTTTGTGTTTGGGTTGTGTGTGTGTGTGCTTGTATTGTGTTTTGGATTTTTTTTTTAACTGACAGTAAGAATATAGAAATTTTACCATGAGTATTTATTTGAATCAGGTTCATTGCACTTCAGGGTCAGAGCTGAAGGAAACAATTCACAGAAAAGGGTAAACAGAAGGCCCTTGTGCACTATACCCTGTTGGAAGAGCCATACTCGCAGGGTGCAATCAAAGGTGGCATGCTTGAGTCACAGCAAAGGAAAAAAGCTTCTGGGACCCCTGCAACATTATAGCTTCATAGTAGCCTATGAATTTAGAGATAAACTGTGGACAGCCTGGAGAACAAGCTTAAACTTGTACTGGATAAGAATGTAGTCAGTTAACACACAGTCCATCTTCCCTCTGCCTCTGTCCAACCAAATTAAATACATAAAAAAAGACTGCTCTGTCTCCTAAAGAGCTTTTTTGCCCAACAGTCTAAACTGAAATAATGAGAATAGTGGAAGGGCAGGCTCAGGAATGATTCATTAACTGCAAAACAAGGGAAAATTCATACCAAATGTTCCTTGTAACTGCCCCGCTGCTTCCAACAGCCTTTCTCGTGTGCTATAACTGTGGGGTCAAACCTGATGCTGAACTTTCACATGAGGTCTATACACATAAGTGTGGAGACTGTGTGCCTGTAAGATGCTCCCTGCAAACATCTGAAGCTGGCTGTGCATTGCTTTGGTAGCCAGCTCCTGTAGTTGCCAGGTCTCCGTGCATATTCAGGCAAGTATCCACTAGGCAGGTAACTAATCAACTAGAACACGCTGAGGGAAGAGCACGAGACCATCCCCAAGGCATCCTGCAAATTCCAGAAATCCCCAGCTCAGGGAAAGTACCACAGATTCACACCTGGGAATTTCCATGCTAAATGGTGGGTTTAGCTCACAAAGTAAGCTGTACAGCCATTAAAGGCTTTGAGACTCTTGAGGCCTTTAAAATTGTGGCCAAGAGAACTGTATCTCAACACCTAAACTGGGTATTGTAGCAGCTGCAAAGCCTGAGTTGAAGAGAACTATGGAAGAATCAGTCTATAACACCTAAGCCTGCTTTTCAATAGAGAAAGGCAACTCACATTAAAAGAAGAGCAAATCCACAAATCTCATTTTTGAGCCCATCTTTCACAAAGAGTGGTGATGGAGGATATCCATGGTGTGTGCAACGCCTGCAGCCCCAACTCCTTTGAGTGCGGTCCTACCAGAACTGCTGACATGTCTTCAGAGGGGGAGCTGCTAATAGAGACCTTATGTGACACTGTAGCTGTTTTATGCAAAAATCCATAAAATTATTAAAAGCTTCTGCAGAATCAAAGAAAGCGCATGATGAGAAAGGCCAACAGTTTTGTTGGATCAAGCAATGTTGTAGCTCAAGTCTTGTCGCCAGGCTTGCCTGCTTCTCTTTTCTCTCTTAATTTGTTTGGATTAGTTTGAAATGAGTCAGTGATGGTGCTTCCTCAAGAGATCTATGTGGCTTCCTAGCTCTTGCTGTGAGAAACATCATTCTCATGTTTGGCCAGGCTTTTGTTTAACCCAAACCTGTACCCCTCCATTTTCCCATCTCTCAATAAACACATCAAAATCCCCACTCTCCTTTCTAATGTCTCCAGGTAGCATCTGGGCTTTTACTGTCTTTTCCTATCACTGAGGGCACTTCTACACAGAGACCTCTGAACAGCCCTTACTCTTTGGCCAAGCAGTTTGGGCATATGTGATTCTGTTTCAGAAACCATGTACCTGCCTTGCTGAACCAGAGTTTAGGGTAAGAAGCCAAGCTGGGAGGCAGGATATGGTTCAGTTTGAAAGCAATATTGTGTTAATGCATATACACAGCTTTAGAAATGTAGCAGGGCTGTTACAGTGACATCTAAGGTTTCCCTAGACATTCCTGCTCTTTCCACCCTGTAATTTTATATAGTGAGCCAGTAAAATAAATGAACAGCAGACATAGGAATCTGCCTGGGAATATATTGATCCCAGTACTGAGGATCTGGACCCAGGTATAGGTCTTGCTTAGAGGCTGGTCTTCAACTTTTGTTGACTCATCAGCCCTCCTGATTTCATGTTGGCAGAAAATATTTTAGCATTTAAAAAATATATTATTATTTGTAGACCTTTTACAAGTAGCCTACAAGTTGGAAGTGTAGCCTATGGAGGTAGTTTATAATTTAGCCACTCAGCCTATTTCCTTCTTCTCCTTCTCCTTTTGCACTAAAGACTTCACAGGGTTTTAAGCTGGCAATTAAAACCACTGCAGCAGTTTTACTAGCCCTGCATGCCATCTTGTCCTACCCATGTTATTTACTTATGCTAATTGGTCAGGTATTAAAGAACAAACACAGCAATTAATTAGTGGTCTGACCAGAATTATAAAGAAATAAAGGCTTTTCATGGGTGTCAGATTTGAGTCACTCACAGAAGCTTACAGAGTGAAAAAATGAAGAGGGATGAATCATGGTCAAAAGAAACATTTTCAGCCATGCAGTATGGCATCCAGATGTGTGGGAATTGACTACACTTTTAGTTCAGGGCACAGTCAGTCTTCTAACAGGCATTTATTCTCTCAAAGGGCTGGGTTTGACAGGGAGCAGCAAGCCATGCAGACACTGTGCTATTCAGGGAAGCTGGCTTGATGTGGTGACCTCAGGTGTTCACGTAGGTCATCCTGGACAGAGGACACCTTGCCCTTGAGGCTGGACTCACACTAAGGACTGCAAGAGGGGCAACATGACTTCCTGTCCCAGATGTCCCTGGATGAATTTAGATGTGTCTTCTGTACTGGAAATCTGGATTTACAATTTTGGAATTGACTTTGTGCTAGCAGAGCAGTTTATGAAAAGGCAACTTTCCCGTGGTGCCTGATGGCATGGGGATGTCACGTTTGGGGCCCTGGGAAAAGTACCCCTGTCCTTCACTTGTTTGTACCATGCAAACATCAGCTTAAGCTGTCCCTCGAGACTCAGAGCCATTCAAAGTATATGACAGTTTTAATGTTTATTGTCCACTGTCTTTGAGGGCCATTTGGGAAAAGGATTTCTACTCCATACCTGTTGCACCACAGAAGGATGGTTGGAATCCATCTTATTATGAAAACATGGAAAGTGTTAGTGAGGGAAGGCAGACAAGTGCAAACTTGCACTGAAAATGCAAATATCCATTTCTGTATGCAAAACCCTTGCAGTCACCAGCCAACACTTGCAGCTCAATACATGAACAGCTCAGAGGTTATTTGAGGTGCACCAAAATGGTCCTCCTTGGCTTTGTAGTCCATGACTCCACTACAGAAAGATTTCACACCCTCGGGTAACCAATCTAGGCAGATAATGAGTCACCCCTGAGATAACAACCAGCGATGCCCAGGAGTAAACAGCATTTCTAGTAGAGACTCCTGGTGGCTGCAGACAGCAGGAGGCAAAGATGAATGACAAGAAATCATGCAGTATAGATGCATACAGCTCCGTGAAATGAACAAGGTTCAAACTTTTAGCATGTTAAATTTTTTGGCTGCTCCAACTCAAGAGTCTGCAGAACCTCTGGTGAGCATTTGAGCACACTGCTGTCACTCTAAAGCAAAACCCTGAGGAGAACCAGCAGAATCTGGCACGTCAGGCCAGAGCACAGTGCAAACATTGCCGGATACGTAACTGAGTAATGACCACCCAAACAGCTGAGAAGAGCAGCAGATCTCATATTCACCCAGAGAAAGGTTGCTAGCCCCATCTATTGCTACCATTGCTGCTATTGCTATTTTTCATTGTCCCTTCTTGCCAGGGTGTTTTCCAGCCAAACAACACATCCTAAAGGACAGCATGGCATCCAGAGATGCCAGAGAGACAGCAGTGAGCACATCAAGGAAATGTTTGAGGGGTCCTTTCCTCTTGCTTTTGCTGCACAAGCTGTTTTAGGAGACAGATCAGCCAAGGAACTGAAAAACATCCAAAAATTAGACTAACCTCAGAACTGAAGCACTCTTCCACTCAGCAGAGAAGAAGCCAGAGGGAGGAGGTCTCAGACACTTGAGTTTGCCTGAGGATGGCATGAGTCAAACAAGGGTTGCGATGCGAAGGGCAGTTGTGGAGCTGAACCTGCCCATTTTGGGAGCAAACATCCTCCTAACACTCACAGTCATTGTTCCCTATGCTGACAGCTCCTACAGGGATCACCTCTGGAGCAGTGTGGAGTCCCCATTACTAATGCTGGGAGCTGAGGGCACTCAGAGTGATGCAGTAAAGAACAAAAATAAAAGGTTTCAGCTCTGTAAGTGACTTCAGATGGTGCGGGCCAAAAAGTATTCAGAGAAATAGCATTTCTTAGAATAGTGCAGCTGTTCTGAACAATGCTTACATGGATGAGAGAGCTGCTATGACTTCAACACTAAGAAAGTTTGCAAACTTTCTATTTCCTGTTTTGACATTGACATGGTTATTAACAGCAAAACAGACACGAATTTAGGGCAGACATGAAACAAGGCCTGACCTGAACATGTAACATTTTTTTTCATTTTACTGAGATAGGACTCCCAAGAATCTCATCCCTCTTCCTGAGGGATATTCCTTCCCTTTTACTTCTATTTAGCTTGTTAGCAGAGGAAGGGGACTGAATTTAGTCCTTCAGTGCAGGCATACTCTGCAACCTGAGAAGCATGTATCTTCCACTGTGGGAGTGGGACCCAGGCATTCCACATGATCTGTTTGAGATAGATGAAAGAAACTCTATAGAACAGGGAGAACCACAAAAATTACTGATACTGAAATTTAGTTGAGACACCAAATTTTCTTACCATTGTGAAAAGCAGCAAAGAAGGCATGCAATGAGCATGGAAGAAATGAGGATTTTGAGGATTTCCTCCAAAAAGGCAAAATAGCTCCCTTCTCTATGTTGGGCAAAAAAAATCCCAAATCTGCCCAAGGAAGACAATCTACAGAATCACAGGTAATTTCTTGATGGCCCTGGATCCAGCCATTAAATAGGCCTGACATTGTTAGTGTATAAGAGCTGGTGTTTTTGCAGCTTGTAGTGGCATGGCTGGAAGCCATATATAGAATTATATAGACAGGATGAAATGTTTCCAAGGGAAAACATGCACAATGAGAATATGTTCTGTTCTTCCCTAAAGCAACAGGCACTGTTGCCAAGCTATGCTCAGTCAAGCTGCTGTACGTACCAGGAAATGGGCTGTCTTCCAATGTAAAGCTATAAAACAAGACAGATAAAAGGGGTTGAAATAAAAATAAAGGGAAAGTGGAAACTTTTTTCCTTCCTTATATTTCTCCTTAGACATGGCTAGCCTTTGGAAGATGCTGCCATTATTATCTGCACCATGGCATCCATGAGCTTTCACCATGCCAGGCTCTGGCTTCAGTGGCCTTGCTCATCTCCTACAGCTCAGCAGGTGATCACCCCTTCCACATGCCTGAGTAACAATTTGCAGGTGGCTCAGAGCAGCATTGCTGAGCCAATACTCAGTGCCTACCTAAAAGGGAATGAGAAATTACTCGCCTGAAACAGACCTCTTTTTTTCCATGGCCCTTCATAAAGTTCTGAAAGGAAAAAGTGAAGATATTGAAGAGCAGCTATAGAAGGATCATGTCCATTCCCCATGCTTCAGTTTCCCCATCATGTGTCGGGTGTGAATATTTTGCCCCAGAGCACTGTATGGGTAGAACAGTCACTAACTGCACAGCCCTGTCATCACCACAGGTTACTGACACATCATTGCACATATTGCTGTGTCTTCCCTCAGCCTTGACTGAAATCCAGGACGAAGTGAAGGGAGGCACACACTGCATACATTCACTCCCTTCCTTGCAAAGTCCTTCAGAGCTCAAGTGTGACAAAAAGCAATTCTTTGCTATTAACTGTAACAGGTCCAGGACAGTGAAGCTGTTTTTGTACGGATGATGATGCCATTAACAACAGGGAGGGAGAATGGATGAGGAAGGACAACATTTCTCTATTCCCCCCCATTTAAAGCTTCCATTTGAAAACACCAAAAATGACACATTTCATCAATTCCAAAATATTATTCTAAAATATTAAATGTAACAATGTAAATATGGAATAGAAAGTATCAATACACATGGTACCCTCTGCCCAAATAAAAATGTAAGCTGGACAAAAACAAGCTGGGAAAATTGAAAAACTTGGAACAAAGTACGTTTTTCGCGCTGCTGTAGCAGCCTGACATTTTTCAGTCACAAATTTACTCAGCGTCACATGTTCCCAAGAAACATGTTGCCTTGAAACGTCCCTTTCCAATGGAAAACAGCTTCTGTCACAATTTTTTTTCAGCCAGCTTTGACTGCGGCCAGCAAGGACCCATGGGGATCCTCTGGGGAGAGCTCAGTGTATTTGCTTGGGAGTACAGCATGCCCTCAAAAGATGGTGCTACAGATTAAGAATAGACAGCATGGGACCCAACATCTCTGCTGCAAAAATGAGGAGGAGGATTTTTTTCTTTTGCATTGCTTCAGCACAATACCAGGATATTCTGAGAACATGTGTCAGCACTGCTCTCTAAAACCTGAAGCACACGCACACACAGGCTCATACTGAGGTCTGACATCTCAAGAACCAGCACAATCCTAGTGGAACAGAGAAGTGTAAACTAGAACAGAAGAGGTTTTGAGCCATGGAATTGGCAAACTCAAGGACGTGAAGCTCTGGTAAGGGAGATTACTTGAGTTCTGGTTTGTTTAAGGAAGTGCACACCTGTGTTGCTCTTATCTGTGTTTGGTACTTTCGTGAAGTCCTTTCTCAAGTAGATTTTCTGACATAAGTCATGGCTGTGCTCCCTAACAGCCTGTCTTGGGGGATGACTACAAACATAAACTGGATCTTGTGCTGTAAAAAGTTGTAAACATTTGGACATTTCCACTCCTTGTCCCTCTCCACTATAGCACTAAGAAGTTGTCTGGAGATGGAGGATAGAGAGATTCGTGTCATACTTAACCTTTGCCTCCCTGCAGAGGTGTGAGGGGCCAGGAAGTGCAGAGCCATGGCTCAGCGTGAGAGTAGCCAGCGGAGGGAGATAAATTGAGGCCGTTTCAACAGTAGAAGCAGCAGGCAGTACACATTCAGTGAAGTCTTTTTTCAGGGGTAAATGATAGGAGGGGATAAGGCCTGCCCCGGCTCAGCAGGACTTCCTCTGCTCTGGTCAATGTCAGGCACAAAGTAGATGAGAGGAGGTGGGGTTGCCTCTCCAAACTGAAGGTGTTTTCAAAAACCTCAGGGATTTCCAATTTCTTCACCTTGGAAGCAGAGGAAAGAAGGTGATTTGATCAAAGTCTTCAGGTGAAGGTTACCCTTCGAAATCCAGCTCCAGCTGGCTACAGGCAAGGTGGCCCTAGTTGCCTGATCTGCAGGTGAGGGAAAACTGGGCAAGAATCCACTCCAAATCTGGAACAAATGGCCCTACTGTAGTGAGCATAGTGATGTGTCCTCTCTGAGGTTGGCTGGAAAGTGATAAAAAGCACACAGGAGAAGGTGTAAAGCTGAGGATTCCTGTATGCTGACGGTGCAGGCAGAGAGGCAAGCACAGCAAAAGACATTCATTTGGTGGAGCTGCTACAGGTTTGGGCTTGGGTTATTGCAAAGATATGATTTACATTTGGAAAATAAGGAAAGTACGTGCCTGTGGCTTTCTCACTTACACCTGTGCTGTGCTACCATGGAAAACAGTATGGTAGTCCTTTAACAGGCTTGTGAACCCTCCCCCACCATTTACCATCTCTCATTTTTGAAGCTGCAGGGAGCAGGACAGCAAATGTGAATCAGGGAGGTGTTTTCTGGGCCAGATGCACGCCTGATATTCCTTTCTTGTTCATTTGGCTATTTAAAGCCCCAGCATGCACTTGTAAATGCAGGTGAGAAGCAAGATTAGAGGTGAGGAGCTGAGCTTTGCTCCCTGTGAGATTGACTTTTAGCCTGATGTCATCATGAAGGTTTATTCAGTTTGTTCAGTTTAATCTGCCAACACCCCCCTCCCAAAAATGCTCTCAGACCCCCAAATCTGCCTACTGTTGCAAAATCAGAGCTTGTTGTGATACTGAAAGACTACAGAAACAGATGTGAACCCGTTATGAGGGAAGGGTGACGGATGGAATTTCGCTTAGGAGTGACTGAATCTATAAAAAAAAAAAAAAAGAAAAGAATAGCGGCTTTAAGAAAATGCAACCAGTAATTAATAGAGGGATTGGGCTTGCCTCAGGCTACCTGGAGGCCCAGTGCTTAGGAGAGAGAAAAGAGGATTAGGTACTTCACTTGTAAGAACAGCACCCATCAGCTCCAGCAGATAAGATAATCGCTACAAGAGCCCTGTGCCTCCTGCCTGGTGGCGGTGACTGGCAGCGTGAGTCAAGTTACGTCCACACGCCCACACGGGAGCACAATTAGCGAGGTGCTGCAGGCAGGGCTGCTTTCCTTGGAAAACAGAACTGATCCCTGCAGCTGGAGGCCAGAAACTGGGAGGTGAGTCTATTCCAGCAGGGAAGCTGCTGCCATGGAAGGATATGGGGCTGATCTTGCCTCCGCGCCTGCACAGATCAAAGGGCATGAGAGTCTGGGAACAGACTCCTTTTAGCGACATTAAGTAGCAATAAGAACTCAGACCTGGGACAGAGTAAATACGTGTGTGTGTGTATTTAACACAGCATATAGGCAACCTCAAGAACTTTGCCATGGGATGGGGAAAACAGAAAGTCTCTGAATTTTCTGTTGAATACAAATTTTTTCACAGTAACTGGAATGAATTATCAGGATTTTGAAAGGGATGTTAAACTCATTGATACCTGGTGCAGGCCAATATTGATTATTAGAGAGCAGACAAAGACCTAACTTAGGATCTGGGTTTCTTTCATTCCATGAGGGTAAATTCGAACATTTTACTCCTTTCTGGCACTCTCCTGGTGCTGCTGACTGTTTGAACCAGGGCATGGCAATAGATAGACCTTACTTCTGCCATTATCTGTGATCCTATGAAATAATCTGCCCTATCTCTCTAGAGAAGTCTGAACTGCATCTTCTAGGGGATGTTTCAATACTCCCTCCCCAGGGAGCTTCCATTTGCCTGGCTCTGCATCCCCAAAACACATCACTGGTGGGAATTCTACATCCCACTGACAAAACCTTTCCTTGATGTCATGGTGCTTACTCATTGCTTGGAAACCTGCACATGCTTTGCCCTCCTAATCAATTTTTAGAAGCTGCTTGGTGCCATGTGCCCTCTCTTGATCCTTCCAAAAAAAGTAATTCCTTCCAAGCTCGGCAGTACTGTCCCCCTTTGTCCAGCAAACTATTTATTTATAATTTTTTGAGGACACAGAAGCTCTCCATCCAGAACCCCAGAGCTATATATACTTGGTGTGCTTTTTTCTCATATTAGGTCTTGCAAATAAGGAAAACATCTTGCTGTGCTGGATCAAGCATTTCACAGCATCGTGCCCTGGCTCCCAAGACAGTTTGTGTTACTGGCCAGCTGCCTCTGCACATGGGTCCAGTTGCATCAGCCTCTACTCCTGCTCAGTAGTCAACGGGCCAAACTCTGTCCTTACTTGGATCCAGGGACAATCTTAGTGGAGTGGCAAAGGTAAAAACAAAATTAGAATTGTGCCTCCTCTTCCGTCCTCCTTCTCCAGGGAGGAGAGGCAGAAGATTAATGGCAGCTTGCTTTGCCCGGTGTTTTCCATCTGTGCAAAGCTATTCACTTTCTGGGACAGTCAGCCCAGGACTGTTCAGATCATTGTGGCCGTGCTGATGCTTCCCGGCTGCCCAGAAAAGTTTATTTTGCATGTGTATGCTAAATCACCAGTCTTTTAAAAATGCATGCCCCAAAATGCTGGTGCTACTAGGTCATATGAAATACTGGTGAAGACGGTGAGATTTGAAAGTTTATTTCAATAAGTTGCTCCTGGAGGCAGGTATTTCATCACGAATTTCCATTTTTTTATTGGTAGCCTGCATAGCTTCAGAGGAAACCTTGAAGGTAAAAAATAAACCCCTTGCAACACCAGAAGGCAAGTAAATCTCTTTCTGTCAAATGTATTTCTTTTTGAAGTCCTATAAGCATTCTCAGAGTGAATTAATTTTGGTGTCCAATCTATCTCCTTAGTTAAGAATTTACTAGTATTGCATAAGCTTCCCGTAACAAGGTTACCAGATATAAACTGACTGCTAAAAACAGCTTTACTGTGTTAGTCAATCCCTAGTTAACTTGCTTCAGCTGTCTTCAAAGATGCTATTTAAATCCGTCCATCTTCTGGAGGCATGGAGGATACTGATAGACAGAGGTACATGTCAGCTCATGATAGCTTGTATTAATTACTAGGCTATATGTATGTTTGAACATAACTCTGGGAGTGATGGAAATCAGCCTCAAGGGAAGAGTTTGACATCAGGCTTGTCCTGGGATTCTTGAGAAGAAAAGGAAGATAAACTGAGATACTGAAGGGAAATTGTTGGAGGGGCCTCCAAGACCTTGTCTTTGCAATGCCAGCAAATTGAGAGAAAAGGGAATGCTGTGTGTCTTACTGGAACTAGACTGCTTTGCAAGGAAAAGGTTGTTCATGTAAACCATGTTCTGATCCAGGCCAGCGTAATGTCTCTGGACACAAAAAGTCATGAAAACTGTTTCCCCGTGGATTTGTGCCCAGTATTTCCCTTGTCATTCCTTACCATGCAACAACCCTCTCTCTGATGTATGACTGCTTGCCATGTTTGTTTGGCCTGTAGCCTCTTCATCAACTCCTCTCTTCTTGCTAGATCTTAGTAAGTGATCACATACCTATTTTCAAACTCGGAACCTTCTGGCCAAGCACAATAGATAATTGCTGGGATCACACTGTAGCTTTTCACTTGTCAAGAGAGCATTAGTTGGCTTCTAGCTTCTAAAATCGGCCATTGTTAATTGGGGAACATAATGTCTTTGAGATTATACTGCACTAGTTGAAGATTCTTGATGGAGTCAGATGACCCACATGGAAGCATAAGCCAAAAGACAGTAAATTTGAGGTCATTAAGATGATTTCCTTTTAGAAAGCGAGGGTACAAGTATTAGGCAAACTTGGGAGATGGAAGACTAAAACAGGGAAAACAACGACTCTGGACAGTGGTTTGGAACAGTTGTTTGAATAAAGGTACCATTTTTTTAATGGTCAGGGGAGTAAGCCCCAGAGATGTTAGGAAAAAATATCATTGAGGCAGCCTAGGGGAAGGGTATGAACTGCTTAAACTCTAATCTACCCCTGCTACAAGTATGGCTTTTGCTTTAGTTGTCCAGACTTCAAAAAGAGCCTTGAAGAACAGAAAGTATTCCAAGTTAGTGGATTGGATGGGTAAAGAATAATGCAAAGAATTGAAAAAACTCCCGTGTGAGACAAAGCCAGTCTTTTTATCCCAGCATTTCAGGGGTCCTCTGCTGTTGTCTCAGAGGGTCTTGCTGTGGGCTCAGACCTTTTCATGGTCACCTCTGGCATATTCAGCCAGCACCTTGTTTTCACAGCACAGTTCCTGACTGTCCTGACCCCTGTTTTCAGACGGGTTTGACTGCGGCAGCAGGAGGTGGGCAAAGTGACTTTTGGAAGGCTCTGCAGAGTGACTCAGCAGCTTGGCTCCGGTTACATGACCCAGAATCCACTTGGCACAAAATCTGCCTCTTCTCACTGCTGGTCCACTGCTCTGCCTGCTGCAGCACAGCTTGTCCTCACCCTCGCTCACCCCTACCCTTACCCTGGGACTCTGCTTCATCTTCCTTTCTGTAGCCACCAAGACAGTTCTTAACTTGGCCAGGGCTTTTCCCTTTCAGGTCCTTCAGGTATCATTGATCCCAATAAGTTTGAGTTTTGGTCCTGTCTGAAGACAATAGATGGAAGGTACTTCTGCCCCACACTGCCATGTCGCCCCTAGCTACTCCTACATTTCCCACCCCCATGCTCCTGTTCTGCATCAGCCCTTTGGAATTCTTTTCATCTCCAACCCTTGCAACTCGACTGCTTCTTCCTGTCTGGATCGCAGTTGAAAGCTCCATTTGTTTAATTTGGCTTTTAATTGACCTCATCCAATGCTTGTTGATGTCTCAGCTAATCTGTGTTTCTCCTCTGCTTATCTGGTGCAGTCCTTTGAAGTCCTCAACACGATAAAGTGTCCCATAAGAGAGAATGAAACATGAATGGGACAAAATTTCCCATCTAGCTCTTGCTGTCCAGTTAATATTTTAGCAGTCCTTCAACTCTGAGGCAAGAAGAAGAAAGAGGCTTCCAAGGAAATATAAAACAATTTATGTTCATTGTCACTTAGCTGGAAATTTTTGTGACAACCTCTGTGGAATAGTCACATCATTCATCTCTCCATCTGTCAATAAAAGCAGGTGGCACAAGCCTGCTCTCCATAGAGGTATTGCAAAGCCTGCATCTCTCAGCATTTGTGAACTGTTCAGATGTTGTTGGGGAGGATGGGAGAAAATATTTTGCTGCCAGTGCTGTTTGCAGTTACCAGGTTTGTCTAGGGCAACTGGGGGAGTTAGATATGAAAATGCCACTGAAATGAGAGCTGGGGAGAAAAGATGGGTGAACATTATGCACCTAAGGTTGCCTCTTCACATAATCAAGCAGAATCACAGGATGGGTGGGGTTGGAAGAGACCTCTGGAGATCATTTACTCCAACCCCCTTGCTAAAGCAGGTACAGTGCTACAGTGGGTTGCACACGATCGTGTCCAGGTGGGTTTTGAATATTTCCAGAGGAGACTCCACAACGTCTCTGGGCAGCTTCTTCTAGTGCTCTTACCTGATGTTAGCTAAGACATACTCCTTCACTCTGCCTGTGTCTGCAGAGGCCGAAATGGGTCTTGTCAGCCTCCCTTTCTTGCCAGAAGCATGAGCTAAAAAGCAAAGCCAGGTCTGGCTTCTCAGCTGTATTCAGAATTTTTCAGGTAAATGAATTTCTGAGGTGGTAAAGCTGGATGAGACTTGGGGTCCCACCTTAAGAGCAAGTGTCACCATCTCAAGGCATTTGGTTTGCTCTGAACTCCAGGACTTCTACTGGAGGCAGCACAAACATAGCTGGAGAGCTTGGATATAAAAAAGAGGCTCAAGTACCTCAGACTGCTGCTAAAAGCAGTGTTGAGGAACCTGACATTAACACCTGGACTCCACTGACAGGATTTGGTCTCCTAAGCAGTAGTGTATGTGTTCTTGTCTTCAATGGTGAATGCTTTAAACCTTTTGATTTTCAAAGTTGAAAATGGCAAGAGGAATGCATCCTTAGTGTAATGGATACAGTCCTCATTGATTTCAGCTTTTGGGAGATTATAGTTATGAAAGTTTTCTGTACAAACGTTGCAAAGAAATAAAAGACTTTGCAGAGGCACAGCAGGGAGCATTACAAATCAAAGGATAAGTTCTGCAAAGCTGTTTGCTCATGAGTCATTGCATGAACAGAGTCCAGGACTCAGAGGAAATAAAAGGGTCTTAGTAAAAGCAGCATACCATTGAGTGTGTTTGTATATATGTGCAAAGCTCAGTCTTAGCTCCAGAGCCATCACAAAGACTGAAAAAGTCCATGGCAGGAATTTAACTTGGTTCTGTCAGATACAAGCCTGTTATTTTCATCCTGAGACAGTGAGCTCCACTCTTCACTGTGCAACCCAATTCTGAGTTCAAGAGCTTAAAATTCTGAGCTATTCATTGTTAATGTTATTTACTCATAAAAATCACTGTCTGAGAATGCAGAGAAATGCATTAAAATGTGTAATGCAATGGAAGCTTTGGATCAAACTCAGAGCTGTGCCAGGAAAGGAAAAGACCCCATCCCCAGGTACTCTCCAGATGTGCAGAACTAGGCAGTTATAGATGGACACATAAACTTTTTAACCTTTTTTTTCTTAATCTTGAAGTTCCTCATGCAAACTTTTTAATAAAATTGCAGCATAAAAATCTATTGCCAAAGGGCACAGTGAAATGTTTCAGCTGAAAAAAAATATTCTAAGAGCTGGTGAGTCACTTAATGTCCAGTTGAGGACTTAGAAAAATTTAAAGAACTGTATGGAAACAGAACTGTGCTAATCACCTTGGCAGAATTAAAATTGGGATCTCCTGGAACAGGTCTTCTCTAAGTGGTCCCCTTTCCAAATTTATTTGCAATGTGGTTCTTGGAAGAAAAAGAGAAAAAGTAATGGTGCCTGTCTTCATTCCCCTCTCACAGATACCATCTGGATTGCAGACGAACTCATCCAAATGAAAATTAAGCTTGGTAGGGAAAAAAAAACCTCTCATGTATCTTTCTAAACAGTTATTTTCGCTGTTTGCATTTTGCACCAACTGAAACGAGACCAAATTTTCTGGTAGCGAGTGTGTGTTAACATGACTTCTATTTTATTAAGAAGAAAAAAAATAATCATGGCAGTCATTTAGCTGCAATGGCCAAGATATAAAATGTCAGTTTTATTTACGGCAAGTAGCTGGGTAGAAAATATGTTCTGGCATCAATTGAGATTTCAAGAACTTTGTTTTTCTTTTTCTCTTACTGCATGAAATAATGCTGTATTCTTAACAAACAAACAAAGCAAAACAAAGACAGAAACAGCCCTCCCCAGCAAGAGGGATCATTTTCTTCTCCCCAGATAACTACCTCCAGAGTGAGGGGACCTGCTAGAAATGCAAGGACACGAAAATCAAATCCTATGCAATAGGGACTTAAACCCATGCTTTCCATCTCAGAATTTACATGCCAATCACCAGATAAATGAGCACTCTGGAACTGCTGTTTTCAGCTCTGTTTTTGAATAAAAATTCCATGCTTGGACATGAAAACTGTTCTTGCCCTAAAAAAAAAAAAAAGTGTCACTGAAGTCAGTCCACCCTTGCCACGTGTGCAGCTGTCAATGAACCCACATTTTCCGACAACAAACACTTCCATCGGAAAATTCCTCCCCGGTTCTCAGTGATGAGCACTAATTCATTCCCTCTCTCAGTCCCCAGAGCTGCTCCCAGAGTCAGCAATACCCAGACTGTGGCCGGGAAGACGGCAGCCACGCTGGGACTTGTGCATGGCAGCAATCTGGCTTTGTGTTACTGGTACATGAGTGTAACACTGCTGGGTCTTCTGATTTGCACCTCTGGTGAACCTACACAGAGGACTTTAAATCATTCAAACACCACCTGAATCAACTTCATAAGCAGGTCTGACCAAACTGAAGAAACTACGATTTCTGGGGATACTTTTTTGCATATAGTTTCATTCTCCCTCTGTTTATTGATTTTCCTGTGGTTTATCTTTATTTATCTCTTTTCTCAAGGAGGCTTCCTTATGAGGCCACCATGCCACTGACCACAGACAGCTAAAAACCTGCCCAGGTATGGTCCTCTTATCTGGATGTGAAAAATGACATCAGGCAGAGCCCTGCCTCTTCTTACACTGTAAATTGGACAAGCCAGGTTCTGTAAGCAGTTTTTTTTGTTTTTTTTTGTTTTTTTTTTTTTTTTAATGCTTCAAAGAGACACTATCTGTCCAAAAAGAGCCAAGTATGGATTTCCAAAATCAGACTTAGATCTCTCAGCCAAGCACATACTGGAGCTCTGGTTCTTCTATCTCATGACAGCAGGATTATAAAAAGCAGGGCAGTCCCTGCTACTTTTTAGCTTCTGCTTCTAATGGCATCCCAGGGTTTCCTTTTCCAATCCAGCAGAATTTTGGGACATAGGCCAGAAAATGGATTCTCAAAATCTGGAACTGCACAGTGTGTAGCCCCAGTTTAAATTCCCCATCTCTGGACTGGTTGTTCTGGGGGGCTAATGAGGCTTTGTTAGCAGAAGGGTACAGTGGGTCTTCTGAATGCTTTTGAGTGGGCAGGCCTTACTTCCAAAAATAGCTTGCTTTTTCTTCTGTTAATTAATGTAGTGTTAATTGCAGTGTTTTCCTTAGACTGAGAAACCTCATCTGCAGCATTTGCCAGACATCGTGTGCAGGGCTGCATGAGCCAGGAATTTTTATCTCCTCTAGAAACGAAGGAGTTTGGATAAGGAGTGCAACATCCAGGGCAAAACTGCTGGACACCCCACAGGAACCAGAAGCCCACCTGCTATCAGAGGGGGCTATGAGTTGAAGGGTTTTGAGCATTTTGTACATAAGTGTCTGTCAGTGCCATTTAGGAGAATTGCTCTGGAGGATGTGTCTCTGTGAGAAGGTAGACAAGCAAGCCCCAAAGACTGAGAAGCAAGAATCTTTAGACACCCAAGACAGAAGCCCAACTGTACTGAGGTAGGGCTTCTTCCACAAAGAGTCACCGCACCATCAAAGTAGTTGAAATATGCAAAATTCCCTGAAGGATAATGAGGCTTCTAGCTCGCAAGGCCTTGGGAGACTGCAAGAGGTCTTAGGACGGGCACAGTGGCAGAGTGGGTCTTACTTTAGGGTAGGGAGATGGGCTACGAGTTTCTTCCAGCTCTATTTGCCTAAAGTGCTTTATTGATACAGGACTTTGATCTACTTAATGAAGACCTTACATAATCCACTGTAAGATGAACAACAAATTGAAGGAAAATATAAATTGCACATTTTTTTAACAACAGAACAGTTTTTCTAGGAATGGCCTTGGTCCTCAGCAGCCTGATGCAAAAGTCAGGATAACATGCTGACAGTTATGTGGTCCTCAACACAGTTATAAGCTTGACACAGGATACATGAGGTCTGCTCCTCTAATGTGCTGTTGGAGTTTATTTTTGATTTTTGAGTGGATTATTTGCCTTAACGAATTCATTGCTGATAATGGGACCAAAAAGAGATTGTAGCAGTGAGATACTAGAATAGATGAACTGTGGAAGCCAACTTACCTCTGTTGCAGAGCACAAAAAGCACAGGAAAGTGGGCTGAGAAGAAAATGCTCCTGTTACCACTTTCTCTCTCAAAAGCAGGACTATACCTGCCACCCTTAAACTTGTGGCCCTTAACTGGCAAAATTGTTCTCTCAGAACCAGAGTAAAGTAACTTCTTTCAAGGCCATGCTTCAGTGAATTACCTCAAACAAAGCAATCATCTAGCAAAACAAAAAAACCCCCAAATCCCCGTATTTCAACCACAGCTGATGCCTGACATGAATGCCTGGAATATTTACAAGAACTGAATTTGTACTGCAGCCTTCACAGTTTCTTTCATTGGTATTTGCAGTCACATTTACCATGGCAAATGACCGGCATTTACCATGGCAAATGAGTGAGAGAAGAATTTGTAAGGTCATAAAAATCATAGATGGACATGTTATGCATGGTGAATGGTTGGGGAGGAGCAAGTACATTTTCTGATGTTACCCCACCAAAACATCACGTCCCAGTTTCAAGGACTGATTCAAACTAATTAAAGGCCTATTCAACATATCTGTACATTAAGTACAGAATATTAACAATGTTCAGTGGCAACATATGGGAATGCATCTTGGTACAGAGCATGTATTAAGAGCTATACAGTGCCAAAAACTACTCTAAATTATACTGTATTGGTCTTGAGCAAGTGATGAAGTCACTCAGATTATGCTGCTGTCAGAATTGGTCCTAATAAGGAAAGTACAAAAATTAGCATTCCTTGCTGGGCACACACCTTTGAATACACGTTAAACCAAATTGGAAAATATCTGGGCTAAAGGGGTTGCTGTCAGTGTTGCAGACATCTCTTCACTGCTAAGGGAAGACATTTTCCTTGAGAAGATATCTTGCAGCTTGCAAAAGATCAAACTCATCCCTATCCAAAGGCTGCAGCACAAGCCATGTTAAAAGTCTTTTTTTTTAAGACAAAAAAAATGTGTAAGAAATATAACTTTGGCACCCAGAATAAGGGTCTTCTGTGTTCTTTCAGCTGAAGAACTGTCATAGTTTTAAGGCATTATTCTCCTCCTTAGGTTCCTGGTTCAGCAAAATGCTTCAGCACGTGGTTAATTCTAATCACTTAAGTCATCCATTCAAGTCAGAGCTTAAACACTTTGCTGAATTGTGTTTGAAGTGGGGAACGAGAGCTTGAATTTTCAAAAGTCTCTAATTGCAATTAGCTATGCCAAGGGTAGTTTTGCATCTTATTTCTGTATTTGGTGGACAGTTTGGATTAGAAAAGAAATGGCTGCAACTCCTGTTTTATATACAAAACTCTTCTGACTACATGATGGGAGATTGTAATGCCGAGCTTTGTTTTAGAATAGTTTTGCTCTGGAATTTATTCCAACTTTCCAAAATAGAAGCAGAAGTTATCTCAAAATCCCAATCTGTTTTATGAGAGCCTTAGGTCTTGTAATTAAGATACTGTGGTTTAACAAGTTACCAAGCATCAGCTAAACTGAGGTAATTGTCTGGATGCAAACCTTATAGTAAATGCTTAGCCTAAATGCTGAGTCAATTTATCCCGGGGCAAATGAAGAATAATGTAATTTAACACTTCAAACTAAGCTGAAATGAATCACTGTGTTTGCCACAGGCAAAGAGAAGAGATGTAGGGAGTTGCCCCATCGGAGGAGAGGCATGGTAACTCACAACACTGGCCACTTGAGAAGTTCAGGCATTTTCACACTGATGGGAATGGAAAACAACTGGTACTTAGCAGTTCTGCCATATTCTTCTACAGGTGTTTAACCACTTACTGGTATAAGGAGGGGGTGCAATTGCAGCACATTCAGTAGTGACTGAAATGGACATTTGATGACATACAATAAGGCTGATGGTTCTCAGCGCATTTCTGAAGAATATGTGTCCATCATAGAAATTGTTCATGTGAAAAGCAGATCTCTGAAAAAGTGAAAAGGAACAATCTGTCCTTCTGTATGAAGCTAATGAGATGCCCAGGAAAAAAGACAATCAGGGAAAGGTGTGGTAGAAATCTGCATGAATATCTTTGAAAGGATGAATAGGGAATGATTTTCCACTGTCTCTTCCCATTCAAGAACTGGGGTATATCAAAAGAAGTTAAGTGGCAGGACAAAGAAAGGAAGAGAGGATGCTTTTTCACGCATTTTGCCATTCAGCTATGGAACTTCATGCTGCAGTTTTCTGTGGTTGGGGAAAGTTTATTTGGGTTCAAAAATATTTAGACAAATTCAAAGAGTAAAATACACAAAAAGGTTTAACAAAAAAAACCCCCAACATTTTGGCTCAGGAGGTTAGTTAGCCACAAATTTTTTGGTCTTGAAGTACCTGAAGGAGTCAGACAGAACCTGGATCCATGGGCAAGTGAACACACGTATCTGTTGATGGGGGCACAGTGCATGTGGAGTGTGGGTATGTCAGGAAGGATGAATGGAGAAACTCTTGCAACCCTTAAAGTTTTTGGGAGACATCAGCTTGTGTATAAAATGTCAGCCTCAGCAGAGAACGACGGCCAACGCTGGGCCACAGGGGTGAACTCATCTGTTGCTTTAAACCAGAGGCATTTTAAGGAAGTGATTTCTTCAAAGCAAGGGTAAAGCATTCTGATGTGGTGCATGGAGGGAGGTTAATCTGGGAATTTGGCATGTTCAAGTGTGTACAATAATCTTTCAGGCCTCTAGGGTTTGGATATGATGGGGGTAAGAGGCAGCTGTATGCAGATTCATGAGGAATGAGGTCAGGAACTGAGGCAATTCTTGCCAGATACCTTTGCCTGGTGATTTTATTACAGCCATGTAAGCAACCAGGGGAACTTAAGGTATTTACCAGGAATCATTAGGTTTGATCTATAGTAATTACTATAGATCTATAGTAATGACTGCACATAAGATACTGGAAGTAGAAGGACACTTATATATTCCTTTACTACTCAGAAAAGGAAGAGAAGCTGTCCAGTGTGGTTCAGTAACAGACATAGAAACTCCTTTAAATTACTATTTTCTTAAAGAGAAGGAACTGATTTGAAGCCCATGGAAGTCAAGGACATATTGAGTTATGGGAATGTGTCACATTTTTTTAAGTCTATGGGAAGGCAGCTGGAGAACACAGCATGATATTCAAGCCTCTTTTACAATGGTCAAAAGGTTAAAAGTGAGTTTAGCTCGAACCTTGAAGATTTTAAAACTCTATCTCAACTGCCTGTGATGAGATGGAGACTTGGCAGTTTGCAGAGGTCTTTCCCAGTTGCAGGAGCAGACTGAAATAAATTTGATTTCTTTCCACAAAGACAGGCATAACATTTTCTGCTTATGGAGGGATATTCAATGGATCAAATGGGTAGTACTCAAGATGGGGGAATAAATGACAAGGCAGCAGTTCTGCATTGCCCAATATGAGTTTGAAGAGGTGGAAAATGGACCAGACAAAATGGGAGACAGGGTTTCAGGCTGCACTGAAAAACAGGTGTATAAAGGAGGACATTGCCTTACAAAGTGTTGGAAACAATAATCTCCACTTCAGCATCAGCAAAGTCTTAGCTGAAGTACAGGGCCCTCACACTTCAAAAATGGGACAAAGCAACTGGTGAGATCCAGAGGAAAAATAAGAGGCTGACCGAGTATCTAGAAAACTCTAAAAGAAAGACTGAAAACTTTAGTGTTCAACACACTCTCTACCTTCACGTTTTAAAGAGGAATGGATATAGAGGAAGATGCTGAAGAGCTCTTGCGTTCTGTGGTGCACAAGAAGAGAGACTGCAGGCTTGAAGAGGCATGGGAAATGTCAGTTTTGCACTGGGAAAATAGCAAGGAGAGTGAAGCTCTGAATTGCCTGCCTGGTAATTTTGGGTATGTCCTCAGCTGAAGGCTTAAAATGACAAATTAGACATCTATCTGTGAACAGTGATACAGGCTGAACATAGATACAGGCAAGGCATGAGCACTTCAACAACCTTCACATGGGGAGCTGTTCAGAGTGACCTCCCTTCCCAAAGGCCTTCCTTGTCATGGGACACTTCTCTATAGTACCCTTTGTAGTGGAGCAATGGGCACTTCCGTTGTCTAAGATGCACTTACACCATTTTTAGTCCAGAAACCATGCAAATACTGTGAGATGCCTCCAAAGATTTATGCAGCTTTTGGTCTGATGTCAGGACAAAGAAAAAGAACTGCACAGTGGGAGAAAAGTGCAATTTTTTTTTTTTTTTGCCAAGTTAACAATTTTAAACTTTGTAATCAACTTTCTGCCACATCAGAGGCCTTTGCAGAGTATCTGATTAATAAAACACTTTTTGATTTACCTTTATTTGTGTGACTTCCTTATTTATGTGATTTGTTGAAGGCTTCAGAGGTGATATACCAAACCATCCTCAGCGAAAAGTGCCTGGATATTTATAGGCCCCTTTAAATCACCTCCTATCCTTGGGTGCTATGTATTCAGCTCCATAACCACTATCCTGCTTTCTGTGTTATGCAACTGTAAATCTCTTGGTGTCCATGGATCATGTTTTTTACTGCTTCTTACACAAGGACAGTGTTATCAACAAGACTGCTAATATGGGTTGTAGACGCTCTGATAGAAACTCCTCGAGACTGGGGAAGTGAAAACACATCTAAGTGTCCTTCTCTAACTCTGGGTGCTTATAGTAGGATCAGAATCACTGTACATTCTGTGCATATATTTAAGAGCAAAAGAGGGATGCTTCCTAAGGAATACAGATCTAAGACCAAATTTTACTTGTTAATATCACACCACAGTCCAGGTAAGGATCCCCACTGGACAACGTTTGTGACATGGCTACCTCTGTTTTGAAGCATCTCAGAGATGACGTGCTGAATCCAGGTTCATGAAATGCTATATAGAAGTTAGTCTTCTGTTTGTTTCTTATTCCCATAACATGACCTGGAAAGATCAGCTGTGTCAGTACTTTCTCTCATGTGAAGATCTTTCCCTTTAGAGTTTGCATTTCTCTGGCTCCTTTGAGGACGGCACAAAAAGACTTCCCAGATACCAAACAGTATTTTCCACTGGGCTCCTGTCCCATACATTCCTATGAACAAAACTGTGTGGTTTCTACGTGTTTGGTGGAAAACTTACCTGTCCCTCCAGAGCCTGTGATTTCAGAAGAATCATTGCTAGGTCTAATTTTAGTCTCTAGTGGACGAATGCAGGCAGAGAGCAACACAAGCAGCATAGAGTGGTGAGCAATTTCTGGTGAAAGAAGAGTTGCAGAGGAAAGCAGAGCAAAGTCACATCTGCTCATACCAAATGTCATCAAGCAAAGACCTTCACATTTTTTATTCCTTTACCAGAGAAAATGAGAATCGCCACTCAAATTTTTTTTAAAGTCACAGCTTAACTCCAGGATATGCCAAAACTGACCTTTGAGCATCTAGAGATGCCAAACCCTGTCTACATTGTTTTGGGGTGTCCTGGTGTTAAGCTATTAGACTAGCATTCAGTTTGACCACCCCACAAACTTTCTTGCATTCAGAAAGCAAAGCAGTTGTCAAGTCTCCCATCTGTAGGGTTCCAACAGATAAAAATGAATGGTTATATCTTTCAAGAGGCTTAATAAAAATATGTTTTATTTTCCATCCTTTGGGATGCCATACAGATAGCATCATAAAAGTCCCCAGATCATTCAGTTTATGGCTATGATGGAAAACATATTAAAAACTCCCCCCATGATGATAATATTCACTGGGTTCTCCAGCCCTCTCTCCTCCCTGCTGTCAGTCTCTTGTGATGAGTTTAGGTGCAGCAGAAACTCAGGAAAAGTAGTGTGACAGCAGGTTTAATTTCAGTTGGGAACTAAAATGAGGCCAAGATCATTGAAGGTGATTTAAAGAAGGTGGGGTTGAACCTGTCACTAGAGTTTCAAAATGCTCTCTTTTTCTTATTTTATGATTACGCTGGTCCCTATGGATCAACACTGGATTTATGTTTGCATAAATGCTTGGCTGTAAATTAGAAGATGTTTTTGAGCTGTGCTTCACTAGCTGTAAGACATAGATTTGCAGTCCCTCCTGAGCCATCAACCATCCTACAGGAGATAAGCCAAGAGGAACTTGACTCTTGGGCTCAGAAGCAGTGGTGAAACATGGAGGACTGTCAACATTTCTGGAAGGCATGATGTCTCTTTTACAGACTAGCTGTTTTCCCGTGCTAGGGCTGGGACAAAGAAAGTAGGAGGCATTTGATTTCCCAGGTATCTGTTCTTGTGGTTAAGAGAAGAGCATGACTAAGAGTGGATGGTATTTGAATTTGTATGATTGGAATTGAACTGAGCTCTCGCCTGTTGAGTGAAGATCTTTTCCAGAGGGCAGAATTTCAGGCTTGTTTCAGGTCCTGCAGGCTAGTGTAGCAGCTGCTGCTGGATTGGGTGCTCCTTGCATCTGTCTCTCAGGCTACAGAAACTAATGCCTAACCACGCCACCCCAATCATCTACTGAGCCTCAGGCAGACCTTTGGGCTATTTGTTCAGCTGGGGCAAGTTTTCCTTCTTAATCTTTTCAGCTTGGCAGGAGCCCTGCTGAGCACACAAGGAAGCTCATCAGCTGCTGGCTCAATGTTTGGACAAGGGGATAACTCCTGCTGGGGCTGGTGAGCTCCACTCCTGTCTAATTTACATTGTTATTTATTCTGCAGGCATTCCTGTGCTTCCTGAGTACAAGCTGGCTTTTCAGCACGTTTACAGCCACACTCCCACAGTGAGCTCAGCAGTGAAAGGCAACTACCCACAGAAGCAACAGACCCTTGTGTGGTGGAGAAGGGTGCTTGTAAACCAGTAATAAGAGGCCATCCCCTGCTGTGGAGGACTAAGGAGTCTGATTCAGCACGTTCCATCTACTTCAGGTTCTGGGGCCTTATATTTTGTTCAGATTGCTGTAGTTGTCAAGTCAGTTTTCCAGGTCTGCGTTACTCCCAAGCAAACCTGGAAACTACAAGGTTGGTTGTTCTCCCTCCTCCATGTGATGTTAGAGTGACTTGTTCAATGGTAGGTGAGCAAAGGCACAATGCACCTCCTAATGTGATCATTGGGTCACTCAGAAGTTCAGACCTGCTTGTCCACCCGGAAAGGGCTGCACAGGGCAGGCATGCACAGGTCTGCATGACAAAACCATGTGCAGCATCTGAGTGCAGAGCTTGGTGAGCTTACACCAGCTGGTGCATGGCAGGAGGTTACCTGCAGGGACTGCCTCCACACCGGGATGTGGCCAAAGTCTCTAGTCTTTGTCCCTGGTAAGAAATGCCTCCTCTTTAGGATAGATGCCACATCTGAGGTTTGATTAAGCTGTATGGAGTAAAAATCAAATCTCCGTGCCAGAGAGAACTATCCATAAGCAGCAAAATAGATTCTTCATGGCATGAGCTCAGGGACCCTGCCATGAGCTCGGTTGCCTGTGGCTCAAGGAAGAAGAGAAAGGAGCAGCTGCTCCGTCACTCCCACTGGAGTAGTTGTTTCAGCCAGACCTGTGAGATGATGGGATTAGGAATTTGCACCCCACCAGAATCATGCATACAGTATCTGCGTTTGGACCCCTGCTGACCAGGGGAAGGAGACGTGAATAGTGGGTTCTGGGGTGATGGAAGACTAGCACTTTGAGAGATCTTTATCTCATAATCTGTATCCAAATTCTCAACGCCAGTCCTTGGTTTCTCTTCTGTTTGTTGAAATGAATGTCTCCCTCCACCCCATGAGGAGAAGTGTTCTGGACATAAAATCCATTTGCTGTCTCAAAGTACTTTGAACCCTTTGGTGCTCTGTGGTCATTTGAATGTCTGTTCTGATCGAGACATTCTCCTGGAGGAAAAAAAGAAGAAAACATCACTGCAGACTCCCTCAGCCTGTAAACTATATCCTAGAGAGTCTGATGGGTGTGACCAAAAACTCACACTTTGTATTTCACTGTCACTGCCTCCTCATGGTGCCCTGCTCCTGCAAGTCAGAAATTAACTTGGGGTGGCCACAACCTCTTGTTAGTGCGAATGCAATCAAAACGTGCCCCTCACTTTGAGGAACAGTCAAGTCTGCTGGGATGGAGTCAAACCTTGGCAAGGAGGAATGGCTTTGGTGCTTTCTCTGACAACCAACTACACCTGTCTGAAACATGCCTGAGACAATCGAAAATTGGTAAATAAAATATCACTGGATGGACACAGCCTGCTCTAAGAAAAAACCTGAACAAAAATTATGTCTCTTGCAACAGCAGCTGCCAGTGTGGGCTTTTTACTCCATGCTGATTGCCTCCTGAACTAGATCTCCTTGCCATGTAGTGCTTCTGATGGGCACAAGGCTCAGACTAGGAACTGCTGCTCTTCACAGAGCGTCACCTGGGAGGTGATGAAGACAAACAAAGGCAACTCCTTAATTTTTACAGCACTGCTAAGCCCTTTCTTTTTTAGGGTTGGATTTAGCTCAGAGCCCATGGCTGCCTGATGACGTGTGAATGGGATGTTGGTGAGGAACTGTCCTTAGAGCTGATGACAAGTTGTACTGGCAAGAACTGGTGTAGCTGAGTGAAGGCTGAAACCGCGTAGCAGCAAAACCAAGGTAGGTTTGGCGCAGGGTGCAGGAAGCAGGCATAAATATGTGGGATGGCTATGGATTAACATAGAAGCATTATGTCACAGGGATGATTAGGGCATGGGTGGCTCAGGAGAGAACAGCATCTTAGGAAAAAACCCCACCAAAATCAAACAAACAAGGTGTGGGACTGTGAAAACCAAGCTGAGCTGCCACATGTGCTGTCTCTGTATCTAACAGAGCCCTAATTTAAGTGAAATTTACAGCAAGAATTATGCTTTTCCCCTTCCTCCTCCTTTTCTTGTGGAAGTACTTGTTTACCTGGGAACAGAGGACACCCTGTTCGTAAATCTTTATAGCTTTCTTGCAGTTTTACATTACTTGCATAGCTCTGAAATACCCTGGCTTGGCCCTGCCTTCCCTCAGGAATTTTCTCATGTTCAGATTTATATTCAAAGTAGCCCCAGCACTTCAGGAAGGCAAAGACTATGCAGCTTCTTACATCCTTCCTGTACTATGGCAAGGATTTTCATGTCACCTAGAGAATTCATTTATGTGATTAGATATACATGCGCATGGATCCACACAGTCTTTTGCAAGCAGGCAGGCAGGACATGTTTTGCCCACACTCCAGACCGGTCCAAAAGCTATGGAAATGCAATCACAAGGTGCTGAGTGGCAACTAATATAATCTACTTCTCAAAAACTCTTATTAGCTGGGCTCAGCAATGCACTAAAATGACTGCATTAGATCCCACATGGAGCTATCTTGTGTTGGGTCAATTCAGAACACAATATTTCTTGAAGACAGGCCTGACATTTCATCCCGTAGGGTTCTGACTCCTTTTAATGAGGTTTATCAGATTCAGATAGAAAAAACAGAACCACAGGAACAGAAAAATCTCCATGGACCACCAGCCTGGATATCATAGCTGAAGAACCTTTCTTTAAGGACTAGCAAGACCCCAAAATGAAGTGAACCAGACTGATGTTGACAGTTTATTACAGTTCTTGGCTGGATTAGTGAACATACTTTTTTTTTTTTGGTAAGGCATTGTATTTTAAGCCAAAAAATGCTGTGATTTATATATAATTTTAAATTTGAACCAAGAGTTCATGGATCTATTTTCAAAGTAAGGAAATTTCACAGAACTGTGTTGTTCTGGAGCTAGAGCATGTTACAGAGTTGCGTCTGTCTCTGACTACTACCCTGAGTGAGGGCAAACAAAGCCAGCATTAATCTTCAGGGGTAAATCCACCTACCCCACATTTCTCCCATTCCCTTCTCTGCTCTTATAGCAGCAGAGGCATCCCTGTGGTCTCATGATGAATGAGGTCAGGGAACTGATCTGGTTGAAAACTAGTGGAAGTATAAAAGCTGTTCAGTTTCAGTTGGATGAGCTTTCCAGTCTTAAATATCATGTGGCTGGAGCAGGACAGTCTCCTTCAGTTTGTGCTGGGTGATTCTGACTAGGAGCCAGGCGGAAGCTTTCCCTATGGCTGCTGATGCCACATCAGCACTAGATCACAGGGAGATGTATCCAACACCCCCTCTGACCTGGTGTACCAGGCAAAATGAACGAGCCAGAAACTGCAATTCCTCTAAGACCATCATCTGCACTGGTTTCTTAGGGGCAATCCCTTGTTCCCTCCAGAGCCTCCTCACTTTGTGCAGTGATGTACAGATTCAGGTATCCTTGTGGATAGACCTTGAGTCGTCAAGGCTTCCTGAACATAACAATAAAGACACGACCCAAGGAAAATGGTTGATTTAATGTGACTGAAATAACTGAGCTGGCTTCCTGCCTCTACCCTCTATCTATGTGTAAATTACAATCACTTTTGAGAGCAGGAAGAAGAAAGGCACTACAGCCTCAAGAAGAGTATAGTTTGGTGGGAAGTGTCTTAGAACAGGACCTACTTAATCTACACAGAGCATTCATGGCCCAGCATCCAGCTAGACATGTACAGACATCTAGTTGCCTTTGTCTGTCAGAGGCAGTGGGAAGATTGGTGATATAGAGCACAAGAAATCAGGCTCCTGCTCTGAATCAACCTCTAAAGAAAATTCTGCTTTGGTTTCAAAGGATGGTGGGTCGTTACAGATTTCTACACTAAGCCAAATCACATCTTACATATTTGGGAAAGAAAGCAGACAGCTTTATTCAACTTTCCCATCTGAAACACTTTCAATTGGCAACATTTTCCTCACATGTTGGAGAGGCCTCTTCTGAAACACCCCAAATTTTGGCACCTCATTCCAACAGTTGGTTAGCCATTCTCAGAGCCCTCCCTCTAGATGTGCAGGTGGCTGAGGCCTCAGTTTTACCACAAAAAGGTTTCTGTAGGTCCCACAAAGTTCCCTGAGACCTTCCACCAGGGTTCTGGCTGTGTTTTTTCTGCCCCATTCCCAGGAAGTCACAGTAAGAACCACAAGGCCAGGTCCAAGCTGGCCATCCCCATAGCACAGAAGAAGAGAAAGCAGGGCAACCAAGGAGCCTATGTTATCAATTTTCCTGAGACATGTTAAACTCCTTGGGGCAGTACTGATGGACACCTTGGAGCTCCTCATGGAGAGGTCAGGTGCTGTGTTGGGCTGTGCTCTGTTATCCTCACGTCACCCTCCTTTTTCTGTCCTTGTCCCCTACCTGCTACCAAATCACTCTTTCCTGTGAAAGGGGTTTTATTCATTCATTCATTCATTCATTCATTCATTCATTCATTCATTTATTTATTTTTGTTTGGCCAGGCTCTGGGCTTATCTTTAAGAAATTCAGCAGGGAGAGTGGATACCACAGATGACTGTGGGGCAGCACATGAGAACAGGGTTAGTGTACAGAAATACCACATTACAAGACATCTCCAACATAAGTCCTGCAAGGGAAGCTCCTTGTAGAACAAAGATCCCCTAACCCAATTGACCCAGAGTTTCTCATTCCTCTGACACCCACGTCATCCTAACCTTTAAATCTCAAGTCCTACAGCAAGGGACAAGAAGAACAAAAAGCTTGAGATTGAGGACACAGTTTGTAGGCTAGGGAAACCTGATTGTGGTTCTTGGCTTCTCCAAGAACTAACTTCCTGACGTTTTCCAAGTGGTTTAATTCGTTCTGTGTAGCAATGCTTTTTGACACAATCTCCTCAGTATTGCTCAGACCCAGGCCTGAAAAATGGGGACTGTGTGGCTTTTCTTCCTTTAGATGTTTGTCAGGTCAACTGAGATGAGAAAAGTGTTTGGAGGGTGGAAGAGGAACAACAAAAAGCAATTCAGCTTGAAGGGATATATCCAGCATGGAAAACCTGAACCCAAACATTCAGCTTTGGCAAAGTCATAAAAAACCAAAACCAGCATGTGTTGTAATAGAAGCCTTGTGCAAGTGGCCAGTGCTCCAAAGTCAGTCTCTAATAAAGACGTGCACATCATCAACCTGATTTTTGCTGAGGCTTTTCAGTGATGGTGTGAAGCCTCTACAACAAACTACAACAAACTGTGGACAGAAAAAAATCAGATTGGATGGAAAAAACTCCCCATCTTGATAGTTTCAAGCCACCATGCAGAAACTTGTAGCCAAAAAGCATCTTCACAATTGGTGCTTTTCTCCCAGCAAAATCCACATGTGTGCTTTTTAAGTTTAAGACCTTGTTGTAAAATTCTGAAAGAATGTGAGGACCATCACACACTCAGGGTGAGAGCATAAAGTGGGCTCCTGGCACCTTTCCTTTCAGGGAGGAGTTTACTATGATCAGAGTCCTGAGGAACAGATTATATCCTTTCCTCATAGGGAAAAGCAAAATCTCTCTAAAATAATCCATGCCAGATCTAAACAACAGGAAAAAAAAAAATCTTTCAAAAAGCTAAATCTGGCACTGGGATTTATCTGGATGGCATGAGTACCTCACACCTGCTGGGCTCCAGGGGAAATTCTCACTACTTCTGGCACCACCAGGATGCTTGTCCCACACCCTGACTCTAGTTACAACTCAGCTGCAAAGCACTGGGAGAAAAATGAGTAAAAAGGGGCAGAAGTGGGTCTATGAATCAAGGGAAATAAAGTCCTCCTTTTCCCTCTGTCTGGCTGACGTGAATCCCCTACAAACTCTTTAAGCAATAATGCAGATAGGATCAGCAAAGTGTCAATAAACTGCTCTCACCATCCCTTGCAGGAAGACCCACACATCTCTTCATCCAACCCTTTCTCTTAACCCCAGGTTTGCCCTGATCCTGCCACAGGATCCTAACTTCATCAGAGTCCTCTCTGAAACTGTGCACCTTCCCTTCCAGTAGGCTGTTTTGGATAAGCATGCAGGCTTACAGCTGTAAGTGCTTCACTGCTTGTTTAGACTGTCACTGACCAGGAAGCATCTGCAATGACTTTGTATGGAGGAGGCTTGGCAGCAGTACGTTACCATCTGACCTGATGTTGTGGTTGTTTAGCTTTTTTTCCTTATTTACTTATTTTTTTTTTAACTTGCTCCTCCAAGGAGATCTGGGATCTGGGACATGTTAAACATTATTTTGCTGGCTTTAAGTTGCTTTGCAATACTGCAGTCAGCTTGAATGCCAAACTTAAGCCCATAAAGTCTATTTTTAACCTTGAGTTTGTCAGTGCGATGGACACTATCATATCAAAGTATTTAAGGGTTTGTGGTAAAACTTCCTCAAAACAGTTTTTGCTCAGATGAGAAAAGTCTTACTGGAAGCCTATACAGATAGGAGCTATAAAAATTTGGTTTAAAATTGAATCAGGCTGCAAGAAAAAAACAATCCTTTTTTACCATGGCAGCATAAAAGCAGGCTGGTTTTGGAACAGAGATGGGTTTCGTTCATAGCAGACACATAACATTAGCCTAACTCCAACGTGGTCCTGAAAGGCTCCCATGTGTGGAAGCGCCTGTTCTGCAAAACCATGCTGTATTCATGTGACAGAGCTGCTGCTTGTCAGCTCAACCAGCGTGGTTGTTTGCCTTCCTGTCCCCTGAGAGATGAACACACACCAAGTTATATTTTGAGCACCTTTGTGTCAAGGGTCCATTGCCTTGAGAATTAGGAGAAGGGATGCTTACCCTTAGGCAGGTGGTTGGCTGGGCTCACTGTGGGTGAAGCCAGTGCTGGACATCCCACACGGCTCATGTTGGATGGCTGGGAAGCAAGAGCCACATGGAGCTCTCTGTGTGTGTGAGCCATGCAGAAGGGTCAGTAACACCTGTCTGTAAAATGAAGGAGAAGTTGATTAGCTTGTAGGTATACAGTGTGTTCTTCATGCAGACATTGATCTTTCAACTCCTGAAACCAGGGAGACAACTGCCTATGGAGCAGGGAGTCTGAGTGAAGATGGACACCTGGATCACCCCCAAGCAGACACTCTCTCTGCAGCACAGTAAGCACACAGTGCAATCATTTCTTTCAGGAGCTCAGGCCTACTCTTTAGGAAACTGCTACCAGAAATATGATGCCACATGAAATCCCTGAGCTGTCACCAAAGCAGAGTAAAGCTGACAACTGTGTTTGAGCCTATGGATGTTTTAGACAGACACTAGAGGACCAGGGGGTTGGATGTTCTTCGTCTCTAGGAATATCACTAGGAAGGTTGTTTGGGACTGTAAGTATTTTCGTTTGTTGGCTTGGTTCTTTATTTTGCTGTCCCTTTTCCGCTGAAACAAACAACCTATGGAATTAGAAAGCTGTGGAAAAACAGATTTTACCTGACAATTCAAAAACACCTTTGTGAAATGTGATGGACACTCTTGGACTTGTCTGAGAATCAGGAAATTTTTCATGGTAATGTGCCATATCTACCCAAGAATGAAGAATATAAATGAGTCTCATATGATTACAGCTGGGTGAAAAAATGAGATATACAGATGAGAAAAAAAGACATTAATGGTGAAAAATTAACTTTGAATATCACAGCAATTTACTACCTACTTTAACTGCAGAAGATTTTCCAGATATCTTAACTGGACAAAAGGATACTGCCATTACTAGGTTCTTATAGATTATATTTTAAGGAAAAAGATGAACTAAAGAAAAAGATGTTGAGGTCATGAGTAGCAGCCTGAAATGACATGCTCCTCATTGCTTCTGGTTTTCATTAAGATAGACAGATGATGGATTGAGGTCTGGTTCAGCTTCTCTTGGTGCTGCTGGGGCTGCAGATACTCATCTTGGTTTCTTAGATATCTTTTCATTGCCCATTGGGTGGTGGGCAGCTCTCAGCTTGTGCGCTATCCGCTTTTGGCTATATCTGCACTGTTTTCACACCAGAGTCTGGAGAGAAACTGGGACAATGTCATCCCTTTCACCCACGTGGCTTCCTAATGGGCACATTGCAGATTGTACCCGTTTCTGCCTTCCAGCTCACTAAATCACCTCATGGATTGTGCTGGCATCAGAACCTTTTTGGTACTGTTGTGGTTTGACACTGGCCTGACACCAGGCACCCATGAATGTGGCTTGCTCACCCTCCCCTGCCACAGCTGGGCAGACGAGAGGGAAAAAAATTAACTAAGGCTTCATTAGTTGAGATAAGGACCGAGAGAAAACACTTCAAGGGCAAAACAGGCTTAACTTAAAGTTACAAAGCAAATTTATTGCTAACAGAATCAGAGGAGGATAATGAGAAGTAAAATAAGCCCTTAAAAACACCTTTTCCCCCCAGCCCTCCTTCCCACTGACAGCACAGGGGGACAGGGCATGGGGGTTTGGTCAGTCCATCACTGAGATTTTCTTCTGCTGCTCCAGGAGAGGAGTCTTCCCCTGTGAGGCCGTGGGGTCCCTCCCACGGGAGACAGTTCTCTGTGACCTTCCCCGGTGTGGGTCCACTCTCAGGAGCAGCAGC
>VZTE01004350.1:5607263-5653109 GCA_013397775.1 Eulacestoma nigropectus | reverse complement strand
GTAGCACAAAAATTTCTAAAAAAAAAAAAAAAAAAAAAAGGAAAAAAGAAAAAAATAAGAAAAAATCCACCCACACTTTATGTTGTTAATGTTGTTAATTTGGCTCTGAGTTTGCCAAGTCTGTGCCATGGATATTGTCCTCTCTCTTCACGTGTTCTGCGATAAAGCAGGCAGATTGAAATTTTACCCTCCCTGACCTACTTGGGAATTTCGGTCTTGCTTCTATTCCTGCTTCCTCATCAAGTTGACCAAGGGTCTTATAGCACACTGCAAACTGACCATGGACAGAGGGAAATAATAGATTGAAGAAACAATTGCCCCAGCTATGCAAACAAGCTGCCCCTTTCCCAGCCCATGCTGGGAGCCTTTGGGTTTGCCCCGAGTACAGCTACTGTCATGCTCTATTCTGGTTGAATTTTCAATGACCCAAAGTCTCTTCCAGTGAAAAATCAGAGACAAACACACAGCTGGATGTAGTCATAGGCTAATTTAGAGGATGACTGGGTTAGGGTCATGGAATGAGTACATGGTGCAACGTGACATAAAGTAAATGTGTTTGCGTCCCAGAAAAGTTCTTGGCTGAGTGAACCTCTCACCAAGGATGTTGGCATTTTTGCTTAGGCCACCCTAGCAAACCTGTTTTGGTGTTTTTTTGACCCATATTCCTGAAGTTTAGGACAGAGAAGGGACTTTATCTGGACTACCAAGGGATAATATGTGAAGTTGCGCCCTGCAGGTGTTACTCTATCAGAAAGCTGGAGCTGGACCTGATCAGGACTACAGCATTAAGGTGCCTTGTTACAATGACATTGTTCCACAAGCACCTCCTCTCCATAAAAAGTCAGAGCTCTGAGCAGCACTGTTCAGATGTTGCTGGATATAAGGCATTGCTATCTTCTTCAAAACCAGTGAAGTATTAAATGATCAAATTTCTGACTGATTTCCTTTACTAGGACCATTTGTAACTCTGTCACCGAAGTAGTTTCAGAGCAATGATTAGTTATTACTCAATCCTGTTGACAAAGATCCACCAGTTCAAAGTAGTGAGGCTCAAGTAATACCAATTCCTCTAGATAAAAATCCAAACAACCCAGAATCAAAAACCCAAGGAGCTGTCCTGCTGTCTGTTCTCATCTGACTTCAAGCCATTGGCTTTAGCAAGCAAAGTGGCTTTGGCAGGCTGCTCTCTTTGGTCATCTTTAGTAAGAAGCCACTTCTTAGACATGTATGCTTGCATATTTGCTTCCTTACACACACTGAGGAGAGAAATGGAGTTTCTACAACCTCATTCACCAGGCTATATCAACAACTTCTGGTAAGTTGTCATGAATTATACTGGTTATGTTCATTTTGCTACTGTTACTTGCAGATTTCAGTTTTGAATGAAAATGCTCTCAAGTTCTTTTCCTTCATCACTGTAGTTAGAAAAATAAATTTGATTACTAGACTCCATATTACTTCTTTTCATTCATAGCATAAAACTCATGCTAAATCCTTGGCATTAATTCTTTTGGCTACATAGACATTGACAGGAACTTTGCTATCAGAAATATATTCCCCAAATGCTTTTGTGTGCATCAGTCCTGGAGAAATAAGCAGCAGCTTAGGAATGAGATTCAAGTCTTAAGCCCAACAATCTTAAAGAAGCCTAAGGATTTAGATGACCTTTATCTAGACTCACTCATCATTACTTAATTCCTTATCTTGGGTTTCCTCAGACTTTTGTTACATACTTCGTTTAGGTCTGAGTCAGTTGAAGAGTGACAGTGGAGCCCCTTGGATACGGTACTTTCTAAACCTCCCAGAGAGTGGCATTGTTTAGGTTATCCAACAAGAGAAGACAAAAATCAAACTTCTAAGCACAGCCCTTGAGATAGACAGTAGCAGCACACAAAGGTCACAGACCAGGGAAAAATATCTTGCAGACAGCCAGGACTGATGACTGCAAGGGCTTTCAGTAGAGAATGTTTCTGTTCCAGCCTTCTCACCACACATGATTTTACAAGAAAGCATCATTACAAAATAAACTAAATCCAAACATTCAATAAAGGTGGGTTTCCCAGCTTGATGATGAAATTTCTGATCAAATGTAGATTGTTTTGGCTCAGAACAGCTGCTAATATAGGGGATATATGTCTTGGAATAAGTATGACCTGGTCTCAACTAGGAGGATGATGTTTTGGGGTCTCATTCATAAGTACAAAAAGTTGATTGTCTTAAGGCTTGTGTTGACTTCATGAGAGCAATGGCTCCTTCCCCAGCTGATCTCTCTGCTATTTTAGTCAGCTGACTCTTTTCCAGAGAGAGATAGTTTTTGTTTGTTTGTTCAGGGGGAGGAAGGGAAGAGAGAGCAAAAGCCCCAAAAATCCCAACTAAATGAACCAAAACCACTACAAAAGAGTTTGGGTTTATCCTGTGGTGGGACATGAAAAAATTCTGAAGTCTCAGAGAGCTTCACAGGATGAGAAAAGCATTATCTGAACAGATTTATTTGCAAAGAAACATTTAAGGAAAAAAAAAAGGAATCTGAATTAGCTTTTTTCCAAATAGATTATTTAACTCAAAATAACTTGGACAAGTTCATTTGTCCCTAAGTTCATTGAAATTCTATCTTAAATACACTTTTCCTAAGATTTAAGTCATCAACTTTACTCCCAGAGTGAATTAAGGTAAGTCAGACTGAAGCCACATTAATACTGAATGAGGCAGTCTAACCAGGGGTCCACTTTAGTTTAAACATCAGCTTTATATTCAACCCCCAGTTAATCAAGATGATCAATGCTGTATACCCTGTGTAGGCAAAGCTGTGACAGAAGCTTCTGACAGTCTATTGAAGTCCAAAAGCATCTTTGCTGCTAACACTCTGTGAGGAATGTGCTCTGGAGCCAACACTAGTAAATTTTCAAGTCGTCATCAAGATCACATCAGATTCTTTTCGAAGCCATTATTCTTTTGTAAAGGGAAGATGGTAACAACACTTGTCCCTTTACTCATCCTTCCTGATGATTCCTTGCTCACTCTTTGGCATGACATCAGACCTGCTTTACCTTTACTCACTTTTTCTTTAGGATATATATGCCTTGCCAGATTTATTTAGGGTATCTATTTAGGATATATATTCTAGAGAACAGGATTCTTTGTAGTTCACTGATATAGTCAATCAAAGATTTGTCATGTTCAGTAAGAGCTTGAGCATCTGGGATTGCAACAGCTAGTTGTAAACCAAAAATAAAATCCATCGTACAACTGTAGGATACAAGCTATTCTGACTATCAAAAGTCTTCACACAACCTATGGCTTTTGTCATGGGGTTTCTTGCATTTATCCTAGAGCAGCTGCTGGTTAGCATCATCAGACAGATCAGTCCTGAGTATCAACAGCTTTTTGTTGTGGGTGAGTGGCCTGTCTTATTTCATGCTCAATGCTAACACTATAATAATGTGCACTAACCCTTTATGTGGCACGTCTTGGAGAAACAGCCTGTTGGCAAAGGCATATGAAGGAACTTGAGCAGTCCCTCATGGGTCTGATCACAGGCTCAGACATGCCTTCCTTACACTGCCAAGTCCAAAGGCAATCAAGTCAGTGCCTTGGTTTGCTAGCACATGGGAACACACTTCCCACCTTTTATTCATTGACTCTTCTTTTATGTTGTCCCAGCAACATGCTCTGCTCCCCCCATCTACCCTCCTCTTATTTAAAAGCACAGTTTGGTCAGATGAAAGCTCCTTTGGGCCTCCAGCATTGCATCCAAACCTTGTTTAACAGGGACTTGACACCTGACTATATTAGCAGAATCTTTGGATAAAGATGTGTTTCTCATGTCTTGGTTACTGTGCAATAGTCAGCAGATTTTCATTGCTTTTCAGTTTTTCCCAGGTGTAATGCACTTCCTGCTGACAGGGCAGATAGTTAAGGTCAACTCCCGGTCTTTTACTGGGGTTGGATGTGGGATATCCAGACAAGATGTTGGCAATCTGCAGAATTCAGACCTTTGTTGGCTGTCCAGGGAATGGCCATGGGGTGTACAGAACCTCAGCCTGAACTGTAGAAAGAGAAATATCATCCACAGGTCCCAACTGCAGCACTAAGACCCTTTTTTCTTCCCTAGGAAATTTACACGCATAATTTAGGCAGGGTTATATAAAAAGGGGATCAGTAAAGAAGTAAGTGAAGAAAGTTATTGGATAGAATTGTCTACTTTGCTAAACTATATCAGATAAAGGAAGCATAGAATTAAGAGAGAGTACTGTTTCAAAATATAGAACAAAGGGAGGAAATTCTCCTCCGCCTGAGCCTGCAGACTGTTTCACTGTTTGGACTGTAGGTCCCTTGGCTCTTAGAGGTAATTCCAAGCATCACAACTAGAGCTGAGAAAAAATTATGAATCTCCATCCCAAGGGAAAATCTGACATTTTAAAATTTGTTTTAGATTCCAAACATGAGGTTAAAGAAAAAAAAAGAAAAAAAATTCCAGAATTTCTAATCTGCAGAAAATGTCAAAAGTGTTTTTTATTAGTAGTAAATGTCAAAACATCTTGTTTTGACATTTAAAATGTAAATAATGGAAGCACTTGATCCCTGAGACAGCCTACAGAGCGTCCCTTCGTCTGAGGTAATTTTAGCACTTAGTTTCAGCTTCATCATTATGTTGCCTCCTCGGAACTGTTGTCCAAGCCTGTGTTGTCTTCTATAAGCTAGTAATCAGATTGACTACGTCTCCCATTAAACTACCCAAATAGGAGTGGCATCAAGTGTCAAAAAAAGTCCCAACTTTTGTTTGCCTTGGGGGATATGTAGTTTTCTAGGAAATCTGCAGTCCTAAGAGGGGAATGGGCACCTGATCTTTGCAGAGTGCCATAAGGATACAAACCATGACACAGATTTAGACATAAAGCACTTTGAGACCTTGCAAGGAAAGACATATTTGGGCTGGAGTTTAGGCAACTGAAATCCAACCAGATTTTCCCCCTACTTCTAAAATGACATTTTGCTGCAGAAAGTGTTGTTATTCCTATATACCAGTAGAAAACCATCTTACCCAGTGCAGGTAGGCTTTTGCTGCAGCATGTCATACCTTGTGCTAGTAAAGCAGGGATGCTGTTCAGCTGCTTCTGGTCATCCACTACATAAATTGGGGGCAGGAGAAGGGAGGTGAGGAAGATATGTTGAGTTCATTCCTGGAGTCAACACTGTGATTTAAGTAATAATGTAACAGTGACATGAAGCAGCTTGCAGTCACATACTGAACCTTGCCCCTCTATTGGCCTTCAGCAGAGCTTGCTGCTTTTCTAGGAATTGCACTAATACCTACATAGTCCTGGGTGCCCAGGATTGATATAGCTCAACACTTCAGAGATTGCATGTTCTCCTGTAGCTCCTCCAGTGCCCATATGAGGAAAGGGACTGTGTGTCTCAAACATCCTCGCTTCCTAACCCCTCTTGGGGGCTCATTGCCTCTCATGTGTGGCTGACACGCAGTTTTGCTGTGTGGCCTAAAGCCCTGGGACCGTGATGTCTGGACTTCAGGTCTTGCCCCCAGGCAGGAGCACATCTGCAGCTGCACATAGGACCACTCGCTTTCCACAAATATGTGTGGTGGCTCCCTCTGCTCTCCAGGATTGGATTACCTGCTGAAGGCATGCAGAAGGCAGTTTTCTGTCCCAACATATGTGCATCTCCCAGCACTGCTCAAGGGGAAAAAGAACATGTAGGTGGAAACCACAAACCACAAAGGTCGCCTTAACCAAAGCAAGGTTAAGAATCTCCTGAATTTTAGTGTAAACCTGATAGTAGCCTTCGTGCTGCTATTAATATTGTGTTCTCTGAGGCTTCTTCTCACCCAGGAATGCAAATGCAGTTTATAAAAGGTAGAGAAACCAAGGTCTATAGGGGGAGAAAGTGACTTACCAGAGGGAGTGACCCAGTTCAGCAAACTAGTGACAGGGCACGGAGTTTGGAAACCTAGAAGAGGGAGTCCCAAAATATCGTGCCACATCTACACATCTGTTTTCATGGTGTGAAAGATTAGAGGAGAGAATGCAGATTCCTTGTCTGCAGTAAAAAACAGGGACTAGGCCATTTCCTCCTCTGAGTAAAGTTAACTGTGAAGGAAACATGTCAGTGGATATAAAAATTAATTCAGAAAAAGAAATTATTCCTTGATGGATTTGGATAACATGAAAAGTGTGGGAGAAAGGCTTTTTTAGAGTTTGTCTGTTTTAGCTGGCATGAACTACTCACTAGTGAGCTGTAGGATTGATTTGTGCAGCATTAATGACTGTAGAAGCACCACTGCACGGAGGATGGGGCTTCATCCCATGTGGATATGAATGGGATGAATTAACAAAAAGGCTGAAGAATTCAACCCAGTTTCCCAAGTCTCCATATCTATTCCAGAGAGAGAAACTTCATCCCCAGAAGGTGACAAAACCATAGTGACATAGAGCATTGAGCTAGGTAGAAAATGTAGCAGGCGGGTGACGAAAAGGGATCTCTTGGGCAGAGATGGATTCACCTATGGTCTCAACTGTACTGCAGGTGACTGTGCCGTTAGCACTTGACACAGGGTTGCTGTTGAAAACAAGTGAATAAATTTGGCTTGTAACTTGAAGCTCATTCTTTTTGGGGCTGGATGGGTGGAAGCATTGCAATTGTTTTCATCACCTCTCTGGAAAAAGAGGAAACCTTCCCCTGTTCCTCAAGCAGTGCCTGAGAACCTCTCCTGGCCTGCTCCAGCTGACCTCCAGCAGGATGATGGGCCACCAGAGGCCCGATGAACGCTGACGGCTCTGAGCCCTCCGCAAGCAGAGCGAATGGCCCCGGCCTCGCTGGCGGGAGTGCAGAGCAATAAACATCCCAGAGATGCTGCCGAGCAGGTCCGTTTCCTGCACGCAAGCTGCACATTGTAAAAACTGGGGCTCGGGTTCTCTTTCCTGTTTGCACTGGAGCAGACCGCAGAAATTGCACAATCCTCCAGGCCAGACCCAAGGTGAATTGTGGGATGATAGGTTCCAAGGCAATATTTCACACTTGGTGAAAAAGTGATACAGCCCAGGGGAGGGGACTGTAATTAGGGGGAGCAGTGACAACTCACAGACAAAGTGATTCCATAAGTAGAGGAAGAAACAAAAGCTCATTCCAAAGACTCTCACTTGTGTGGATTCTCTAGTGTTCAATAAAAGGTGTGATCCCTGAGTAAGAAAGTCTTTCTCCTTTCTCCACTTGCTTATTTTGATGAAATATGATAGTCACAATATTTTTAGGCATTCTTTCCTGCCTGTCAGGTTACAAAGCTGTTAGCTGGAAGTCATACGGGCTGACACATAAACAACATGATCACATTAAACTCCGTTTCCCAGGAAAAGCACTCTAGAGTAAAAGTTTTGATTTGGTGAAGACATCTGCAGAGGTGGTGGGGAGGAAGGTAGCAACTTTCAGATGAATAACAGTAGGGGCTTGAAGAGAAAAGAAAGTTTCTTTTTTCTGTCTGCAAATGTCTTCTGGAGGGAGTTTTTCTTCCTTTAAAAAATGCTTTTAAAAAAATGTTATACTGGAAAAGAAGAAGGGAAAGCAGATAAAATCAGCAAAACACTCATCAAAATGTCTGGTTATACATTTGTCAGCAAATACATATAGATAGAAAGACAGACAGATAGATAGATAGATGGATGGATGGATAGATAGATAGAAATACAGAAGTATTTGATTCCAGCAAACAGATAACTGTTCTGTGGGATCAATGGTGTCATTTACCTAGCATGAAACTTGAGAACTACAAACCTAGCAGTTTATTCCTGGACACAGGAGAGATAAAATTTTAACATAGAGACAGAAAGGATGAAAGTTATGCCAATAACTAGAACCTGCTTGGCTGATCAGCAGATTGACTGCTGTGGAGGTGGAGACAGGTCAGATGACATTTGTCCATGTAATCAAGACTGACCCCATGATCTGTGAGAAGATGGCTGACTCTGCTGTTGTTCAGACCTTCTGGTGTGGATCAGGAACAGACTACTGGTAAAATAACAAGACTCATACGCTAGTGTTCTTAGCTAAGGTATCAGAGCCATCACTGAATTCTGTGGCAAAATCATGGAAGCTACCTTGATCTTGAAATGTCACTGTTTTTTCCATTTCTTTCACTCTGGAAAGGGCAGTCATCCACAAATCTGCTCAGGGATGAAGTAGCACAATGACTTTAGAAGTTCTGTTTTATTACCATCTTTGCCTCTCTGACTCGGTGGCTTGCAATACTGCCGTGCATCCGTACACATGTTCATCCATCCCTCTCTGCAGCTCTAACTCCACTTGGCAGATGCAGAGAACCAGAAAGAAGATCAAGGGCTCTCCCAAGGCAAAGAACATGTGTTCCTCCCAGCCTTGGGGACTTATTTCTGTTGCCTCCTCTTGTGCAAGTCTCACCTGTCCTTTTTGCAGGGACTCTGTGCCATTCCATGCACGAGGACTGCAGAGACTGGTTTCCAAGCCCCAGAAGAGAAGTCGTGGGTCATCCTGGAGCAAGGTTTTTTGCATGCTTTCCTTTAAACATTAAGCATGCAGCAATGTCAAGCCAGAAATGGACACATAAGGGTGGCAACAGGACTGATCTAGCATCATGCTCAAGATTAGTTTCAGAAGCTTTTTGTAACATGAATGAATGGACCTCAGAAAATATATAAAGTTATTGACTAAGGCTTGAATGCATCTTCAGTCCTAGGCAAAAGGTTTCCTCTTGTCAGTTTTGCATGCAAAAAGAACAACTACTGCAATTTACTTTTATTTTGAAAAATCTGTATTTGGCAATGAAACAACAAGAAGTGACTCTATCTCTCCATCGCAAAAACATCTAAGAGCAAACAAAAGGAGTCTCTGCAAGAAACCATGATGAAGAGGAATCTCTTCTGGAGCAGATTCCAGGAGCCCGAGAATAAAATGACAGCCATGGAGGTGAAGAGGCCAAGCCTTTAAAAAAAAATGGGATCATGGATGACGTACATGAGAACCAGTTTCTGGTATCAGACTGAAAATTGGAAAGTTTTTTGGCAGGGTCAGTGAAAGCCTTCTCTGGAGAGGCAGATATAGAAAAGAAAAGCTGATGCCTTATGCAGTCTCTCCTCTTGAAGGGGAGAGCTTCCTGATGACTAATGCAACACCTATGAAAAACACACTCATACAGTATCTCTCAAAAAACGTCATATTTATTTCCTTTTCCCTATCCATACAGCCCAGCTATTTTGCACTGAATATTTGCTTTCAAGGGTTCATTGCTAGAAATAAGTAACAAATCTGTAATAGCCAAGCAAATACCCTGGCTCCACATCTCCTTTCCAAGATTCAGTGTGAACATAAAACAGATGTGATCCCAACAAAGAGACATCTTCTGTTGTACCAGATGGGACTCCTGCATCCCTTTTCCATTGGCTAAATATAATTGGGAGGAAACAATAGCAAGTACACAGAGCATTGAGGTTGAGTGATATGAGGCAGGATTGTTTCCTTTATCCTGGAACCTAGTGAAAGATCTCTGAATGGGCATTAAGTGGGAAATAACAGTGTAAATTTCACCCATTTTTTCCTAATTCTTCTGCCTGGTTGGGCATTATGGACTGCAAAGAATTTCCTAACTTTGGCTTTGCTTTTAATTGTAATTTTCATCCCCCTTTAAACCTTAACTGCTATTGTGGGCCTTTGCTACTGCTGTGTTATAGACAACAGCAGCAGCAGTAAGAATTTTAAAAATAGAGCAGGAAATTTAACAACTGTACAAAACTCCTTACCCTTGGGAGTCATTGTTTATACTCCTTCATGTATGCTAGCAATAATTATACTAAAGTCTGTTAGGAAAAAGGGTCCATTTTACATCAGAGGAGAAAACGTAAATTTTTTTGTCTTCCTAAACTGGATGCAAAGACTCTTTCCTTAAATGTGGCTTTTTGGTAAAAAAACGGAACAAAAAGTCTACCCATAAAAATTCCCATTAAAAAAAAATTCTTTTCCATCCAAAAATCCAAACAGCTGAATAGAAAATGTGGATCTCTTCTTTAAAATGGGGTAAAAAAAAATCCAAGTTGACCTTAGTTTTCTCTCTGTTATGCAGAGCTGCTGGCTGGGAGATGCCCCACAGACACACCACATACTTCAACCTCCTGCATGTGTCATCCAAAGCAGGAGTGCCAGGCTCATCTTCCTCTAGTCTAGTCTTACTGATGAAATTACAGGTTTATTGTGCATATATACCAGTCCTGGTGAGCATGTGCCCAGAAATAAGTGAAGTAGTGGGAGGTCTCTGGCTTGAGCCGTACAACATTCAAACACTGACAACAGGCTCACAGACTCAAACTGATCTTTAATGTACCTTCTCAGCCTAAGGAAGCTTTCCACTATCAGTTTGGCTGAACATTTCCTGGCATTTCAAATGGAACTTCATGGGGTAGATTCTTCTCCCATTTCAGAGACAAGTTTCACCCTTTTGCAAGTCACAAGACAGAATTTTTCATTGCTTGAATTGAGCGGAAGTCTTCACCCAACATAGCAACCTCTCCTCTAAACCCTAAATGGCTGCCACAGCAATCGTGCAATTAGGTTCTACTTTGGGTGGAATGATTCATGCTTCAATAAATTCAATTTCAACAAGACATAATTATGGTGAGTCACATAATCACAGATTAATCACAGCACCTCCCATTTAGCAGTCAAAACAGTGAAGGATTCCAAATGTGATGCACATGACGCTTCTCCTCAGCTTTTGTTTCACTTGATTTCATTTCTGCTTTATCAGTTGATCCTATACAAGCTCTAGGAGAAGGCTTCTGGGGTTGCTCAGAGATCTGTAAAACAGGATGGAGGCCAACTTATTTTATTTTTTTTTCCTTTTTTTAAAAAACTTTTTCCTTGTGGTGAATGAATCCGAAAGATAATGAGTGTTGACAGAAACAATGACTTCAGCAAGAACCTGAGGGTCTCTTGATTTCTACTGAGCTCCCCTTGACACAGTGAATTGTTAGTGGGATTGAAGATATCCAGTGTCTTCTCTACCTGAGAGCACACAAAAGGGGCCTCATATGGGGAATTCTTCTGTTGAGTTAGTTCTTCAGAGATGCAGGGGGTGAGAAACTTTTTCACACTAATGTCTGGGCTTTCTGTTCCTATCAGCCATAATCAAGATACTTGAAAACATCTTTTAGGGATTCCCTCCTGCTGTCTGCTGATCTTAAGCATCTTGTGTCTACGCTGGTTCCCACCACAGCTGAAGTGTAGAGCTGTGTCTCCTCCTTTCTCCTTACTTCATTTTTACTGTTACTTAATGTGGAGCCTGAGAAGGGATTGGTCACTCAGCAGAAGCTGTGCTCAGCTCGTGTTCTTTGAACATCACTCTCAGCCTCATGTACACTTGCCATAAAACAGTGAGGGGGAAATTCCTTCTTTGTGATCAGACAGTCTGTGGCTGCCCTTTACCAGACCTCGGGTAGGAACGTATGCAGTGGTTTTTCCTAATATTATAACCTAACTTTTTCTGCCAGACCAGTTTATTTTGAATTGCAGTTGGATCATTTTATGGAATTGTTTTGCTTTCAAAGCTTTCGTTCTCCAAAGTGGTTTGAAAGGGGGTTATTTTATTTTCCTTTTTATTACTTTTATTTTTAAGGTGAGGGTGGTGGTGAAGGAGGAAAACAGGAGGATGTAGGTTTTGACAAGAAGTGAGAGGGAAGGTTGTTCTTTGAGCTTTTTGTTTTAGTCTACCACTAATCAGTGTAATACTTGACAAACTGAAATTTACTTCTCTGTGCATCTTGTGAGTTTTCCCTAGAATTCAGTTTGGTTTTAAAAACTGGCTAAGGTTTCTATGGAGTAGGTAGGATGTTGAAGGAGATGGCAGTAAATTAACATTGTCAGCAAACTCATAAAACCTTTAAAAGAAAAGCCTTTGAGGGCAAAGACAAGTTTTTTTCATCTTTTCTTCTCTCTCCCTCCCTTGCTCCCCTCTTACTGTTTTTCCATTTTTCTTTCTATATTTCTTTTTTAGAAAATATTACTTTTTTTTTTCCCTGTGCACAGCAGGATGCCAAACACTAGGGGGATACCATTTCTGGAAAATTAATAATGTTCTGGCAAACAGCTGGTGAAGGGGAATTCACAGGAATTGTGGGGCTGGGTGATGCAGAGACAAGCAAGGGAAACACCAAGCAATACACATTTGTCTTGGACACTCCAAGAACTACATGAGTAAGTATGCATGTGAGGCAGGGTGGTGAATAAAAGAGAACAACTTTGTAAAGGAACTGATCAGAATGTGGGCTCTGAGTGGGGCCTGGGCAGCCCTTCAACCACCTAGCAGGCAGAGATCCATCTCTGCTGACATGATGTATGGTCTGTGTTCCTCCTGGATTTGCCCAGCCCCAGAGCCCCGGAGGGCCTGGCTCCCTGGCACGGCTTCAGGGAAGCCAGCAGTTCACAGGTTTCTCTGGAGCCATGACTGTGGTGACTTTCAGAAATGGTCTGCGTGGTGGTCACTGCTGGAGGTGCCATTGGGTACCTCCATACCAGGGATTTCTAAATTGAATGGTAAGAAACCAGAGGAAGTTTCCAACTGACTGTTTATACTCTCCCGCCAGCAAGCGCAGGGTGCGGTTTGGAGTGGAGAATGTTGCTCAGGATGAGTGCAAGCCCAAAAAGCCACATTTATTCCATGGCTCAAGCCTGTATCCACAGTCCCGGGAGATTATATTACTCACAGAAAAAACTTATTAAAATCTCCCATGCATCACAAGATATGCCACCCAACAGGAGGTGGTGATTCTGTTTCAGTGTTAGCAGCATCTGAGTTGTAGAGAAGAAGAGGCATCCAGAAATGACTGGCTTGCTACGCTCCGAGCAGGACATTCTGATTTTCTAGTGTTTACAGGATACAACAAGAGACCTCCAGGGAGAGGTCTGCAGCCTCAATAATTCCATGGATGCATCTTTCTTGATGAGTACAGTCTAAACCAAAATTAACGCCAAGGTTCTTTTGGGTGCACTGTGTAACTAAGCAGTCTGATGGTCCTTCAAAGACAAGACGCTTACTTTTTTCAAACTGGAGATGCAGTGTCATTCCAGCTGAGCTGTGTGCATGCCATTATAAACAATACCATGTGCTCTTTGAGCCCTCTGCTGTACTCATTTGGTGGATTATCCCCCTTTATTTCTTCCTAAATTATTCCTTGGGTTTGCTGCACACTGCAAATACATCGCACTTGACCTCAACACAGCCAGCTCCTAGCTGGGATAGAGATAGTGATGCAGAGACCCCTGGTCCTCAATGTATCTATTTCCACTGATGTCAGATCAATTTGGCTCAATTTTGCCTGATGGGACTTTCGGCCTGTAAATATTTCGGGTCTAGTTCCAAGTTACAGGTTCATAAGAACCATTCCCAATACCCCTGGAAGTGTGTTGAAGGTGCTATAGAGTCACAGAACCAACTCCACAGCCTAGTATCAAAAACAAGAGCAGACCTGGAAAAATATTACAAAACTCTTCCACTGGCACCAACAGGTCAGTGTCATTACAGGCAGCGGTGTTGTTCTCAGATACTGTTTCATTGGCTTCCTTCTCCTTTTTCCTCTCCCTCTTCTGAAGCACATTTTCTTTCCCTTGTATTGCATGGTAGGGTTGTATCCCTGGAGATTCACAGTGATGAGGAGGAGTAGGCAGAGATCAAAAGCACTTCTAGCTTTGAAAAGATTATTCCTGGCTGCAAACCAAGTACGGCAAGCTCCAATCCATCCATCTTATTCAAACAGTGTTTCAAAACTGGTCACCCAACCCTTTTGGATTCTGCTTTCCTTTGAACTTTTTATGGCATACAGAATTCTTTGATTTTACCTTTTAAAGCATGGCACTGAATTATTTTCTAGCACAACTGACTGCTCGTATTTTTCAAACCTGATGCTACAGGCTTCTATGATGTTTTCAGTCCTGTTCAATGTCTTTCAGGGCCAGAATCTCTTATTTTCTTCACAAAACAACTGCATGGATTTTACCTTGGCTTATTGACCTTTCCAGAGAAATAAAGCAAAAAAAATTCACTGCGTTGCTTTGGAACATTCTCCTCCAGCAATCTAAAGTACCAAACCAACAACAGAAGAGTCAATGATAATTGCAAGAAGTTTGCCAAAAAATGGATATGTTCTTTTTAGGAGAATGTCAAGCTCTAACACATTTGGCTGAAAGAAAATGTAGCTTTAACAGCTGGGTGGAGATGCTAGTGTTAAAAGCAGAAGATGCAGGAATTGAATATTCTTCTAGTATGTATAAAATATATGGTATTTTCAAACAATTTTGACATTGGCAGGATGCATATCATACAGGAAGAGATCAGCATACTTCATCTGGGTGGACAGATCTTGTCTATCTCCGAATCAGAAGCTCAGACATTCATGAAAAGAGTCCAGTGTTTGAGAGTATGTTCACTGGCTGTAAGCTGTGAGAGTTTCTGAAATGACAACTTGGACTTTTTGTGTATTAGAAGTATTCTTAGCTCCAGACCTCCCAAAGTCTACCCGTCCGTACCTGACTGCTGTGGATGAGTTAAACAAAGGGATTTGACTGGTTAGTTTTATCTGTGTATCACAGTGCATAAACAAGTGCTAATGGAAGATATGTCTTAGTGTCACATCTGCAGGATAAAATAGCAAAATGCATCCTGCAGATTATTCCAGACAGACAGGTCACAGTCTGACCATGCACTGGTGTACTTGGAAAATGAATGATTATCCAACATTGCCTAGTTTTTGGAAAACAACCAGAAAAAACTAAATTGCTCAAGAAAACAACTCCTCTCTCAAATTCAAAATGTCCTGAATGGATTAGGAAGGAACATCATCAGTGAAATCAGTCATTTTATTTCTCTCATAAGCCTTGGAAATTAGTAGGTCATGAATAACGCTTTGAGGATATTAAGGATGAGATGTGCACACATATCTTGGTATGAGAATTCAAGAAACTCTAGAGAATACAAAGAAAATTTTCAGTGATAAAGATAAGTCCATCTAATGTGACTTCTCCAAAAATATTAATGTATTGGAAAAGAGAGGTGTCTGTGGACATGGGCCAAGCAAATATGGTGATTTTAATGCAAGAGTATCAAGAAGGCCATTCACTTTCTACAGCTTTTCCTACATGAGATAAATCCAATATATCATATTCCTCCATTGCAGGAGGTTACTGTCAGGATATACATACAAAAATTTAGCTAAGAAAAGAAGACAGACAAATGAATATTATCTAGATAGATGCCACTGAAATTGCTGATTATTTGGTATTGGTTTTCCTCAACCCAAAAGAGGTAAAAACAGAAAAAAAAATGGTAATTTCTGTAAGAGATTGGCCTTACTAGCATCAGATAAAAACTACTTTCATCAAAGGTTCAGTTTGCCTGAATTTATGACTGCAGTCCTGTGTGCCATTACAGGAATTCTGTTACAGGAGAACCTCCTGACTTTGTGTCATTTCAGACTTTTTTTTTCACCTAGAAAGAAGTAAAAAGAACATATAAGTATTAGTTGTACTAGCTGACTTTGCAAGGTTTGCCTCGGCCTGCTACCACTAATCCAATCAATATAGTGGCAGCCAAACTTTCAATGAATGCCTTTTAAAGCATTTTCCCAAGAGGATTATCTGCAATAGATACAAGACAAATACAGTTTGTTCGAAATGTGACTGTACTACTATGAAACATCTCGGATAGCCCTGGTCAGTACCAGGCAGTTCTTAGTTCTAAAGTATCTCAATCCAGGCCAGACCATTGGAGTTGTCTGATCTGACTGGTTCATGAATCCTAAGTGCAGTTTTTCTCCTGGTCACCACCTAATAAAATCCATTAACAATGCTCGGTGAAATTGTGCTTTCTAGAGAGATGCTCAGGTCTTGTTTGGAGAAGACAAGGCATAAGAACATGAGAACAAGAGAATGAACATGAGAACATGAGAACAAGGCATGTTCTTTTTTTTTCTACAAGCATATTACGCTAATTAGCTGATTCTTATCCCTTTCCGGTTAAATAATGTGCCAAGTTTTAAGTCACCTCCAAGCTACTGGTTCTTGTTCTGCATTTCTCTGCTGAATTAAGAACTTCTTTAGCAACTGCTGTTTTTTCTTTGGGAAGGTAATCATACAGTGGTCAAGTCACCTCTTGTCTCCCAGTTGCCTTTGTGATTAAACAGATTGACTTCTTTAACTCTCCCATGGTGAGGGGATTTCTACAGACCTAAAACAACCATGTGGTTCTGTTATGCTAAATATGGTGGGTTTGTATCCTTTTTTAGGTGTGGATTCAGAACAGGGTGCAACCAGCTGGCATCAATAAATGTCATCTGCAGAGGTAATAATGTCTTCTGTTAGGTTATTATTTCTCTTTCAACATATCCTATGAATTCCTCAGCCCTGTTTAGCATGTATTCATAACCAGAATGAACAGTCTTTTTGCTAAACTCTATCTTAAGACACTGTGGTGAGGACCTGTCTTTCTGTAGGTATGATGAGCTGCCTTTCTCCTAGACAGAAAATTTTACTGAAATATTTCATTTGAATTTATGAGTTGAATGCTTTGATTATAGATCATTGCTCCGGCAATGCTTGTTTCACAGAGTAACTTTTATCAGCAGGGATTTTATACCCATTACTAAATTGGTGAGGAAAGTGCAGATCCAAAATGAGCCTCATCCTAGAACAGCAGCACTAAAATGACAGTTATTCAGACTTTTCCTCTGGTTGGAATTTTGAGATCTGTCAGTCAGTTTTTAATTCATTCCTGCTTTATATAATGTTCAGTGCTCATTTGCTTTAAATCAAAATATGGAGCCTTAGCAATTCAGGGAAACTAATGACAGTAATCCAAACATACAACATTTCTAATGAGCTCTCTAATAAGCTATGTTTAATTAATGTTGCTAAGCAGTAACTGGATAGTGATTGTTGTTTTTGGAAGCCATACTAACTTAGAAGTTTAGGTAAATTTTTGAAGGATTTCTGTGTCCTCAATGGAAACATGGCTCCTTTCTCAGGACAGGGAAGTCTATTGCATCAATACTTATATTTTTGGAGATCCCACACCCTAGCCTCCATGGCCATGCCTGGCTCCTAGTTGTGTTAAATACCAAATCATAAATCTTTGCCACCATGCTCTAACAAAGGGTGTAGGATGGCAATGAGAGGTTAGGTAGGTGGGAATATTAATATTTTTTCTGCTAACTTTATTTACCTTATGCCTTAGAGTCAGACTTGAACAATAGCTTACCTTACAAAATGGCATCAAATATTTTTGACAAGACCTATCATCCAAAGTGTGTCCAAGGTTTACTTTCATGATATTTCTTCCACATTTCTTTAATCAGGCTACTCTATATATAACTTCTCTTTTTTGATCAATATTTATTTAGTGAGTTAATAGCCATCTGACTGCAAACAGAAAGGTTGAAACAGGTTCAGGCAGTTCATCAGTAGCAGGATCCAAGGAAGAGAGCTATCAGGACAGTGCCTGTACATAAAAATGCTGCAGTATTCAAGTTACTTTATGAAGGGCCACCTGAGGAATGAAAGCCTGAGGAATGAGGATAACTTAGTTTACACAGTAAAAAACAGAAGTGGGAAAATGAGTGTTTCAGGTTTCTCATAATAGTCTAGTCCCTTCCAGTTTTCAGCAAACCAGCTTTTAGCCCTGGACATGTTGCAAGCTATACCAGCTGCTAGAACGAGAGGCTGCACAAGGCAATCTGTGCCATAGGAAGATGAAGAAAACAACAAAACCCGAAACTCCCTCAGGTAGCAGCAGGGAAGACAAAGTCCCCTACAGATTTGTCTTCATGGTAAGTGGTCTCTGCAGAAATAATTAGTTCATGTTATGGGAGTTAAGTTGATGTTGATCAATGTTCATTTCTCAAGCTGTTGAAAGACTCAAAAGTGAAACAAGACACTGGGGAGGGTGAAACTGGTAATGATTTCTAGGAAATTATGAGAAAGAGTAGTCTGATTGCCAAGACAGCCAGACCCAAGTATACTGTCAGGTGAGGATGCAAGGCTTGCTGTGTAGAAAATGGAAACTGAGCATACTTCCTAGCAAAGAAGGATGGAGAAGGGAGCTGTAAGTGATCCAAGAGCAAATGCTGACACCGTGGCACTATATGGGCTGGGGCCCTGCTCCCTGCCTGCTGCTGTCCCACACTCCGCCCATCCTGTGCTCCTTGTGCCATTCTCTACTGATAGACCACCAGATAAGAGGGTGGCTTACCATTAGAAACCGTCATGGGAATGCAGAGTTACTGTTGTATGAAGGATGCAGAGTGACTGTGTTTCACTCCATTTCACTCTGGAGTTGAAGGACAGCCTTCTTTCAATTACTGCCTGTGGTGGTTTAAGTACTCACTGAAGGCCAGTGGCTTCTTTAAAGGTAGCAAACTTTCCTAAGTGCCTTACCATCTGTTCAGTGCTTTTGGCAACATGTTTATGTTGTCAGTCACATGGGGGAAAAAAAATCAAAGCACTTAATATTTTTGTTAATGGAATATGTTGAGATGACATTAATCATTCGGACAGGGACCTCTCTATAAGTGAATGTATGAGTTAAATACTAGGGCTGTTAATGGCCCCTGTTTCTGATCTTTGCTGTCATAAGTGATAACAGGACGGAGGCCAATTAAACCACTTTTCACATTTTTCTCAAAGCAGGAGAGTGCTGGGAAGGGATCCTGGCACTGGCAAAAGTGCTGAGGTGAGTGGCTGAGCACAGTGGTAACATGATCTCTCTGCTCAGATGTGCCTGTGCTCTCTCCACCACATCCTACCTAAGCTCCTGTCTGGAGTCTGAACACAGGGTTGGCTTCTCCATAGAAAGGTGAGGACAGAGCAGGCAGGGATAACCAGTTATCAGTAACTTCAGTTACCGATGCTGGCATCAAGGGATTCTCCAGTTTTAATGTCCCACCTGAACTTTTCCATTTGCAATGGGAAACCTGAAGCAGAAGCAGAGGTCCTTCTGCTTTGGGGTACACTTGCAGTTGGTCAAGTTATCAGGGAAGCATTGCCTCACGAGATGCGTGCCACGTTCTGAGTCTCTGACTCCAAGTACCCCAGGGCATGTGCAACAAATCCAGACCTGTTCTTCACAAGAACTTTTACTCACTGGCCAAATGAACTCACTTCTCTTTCCTCATGAACAATATTAGCAGTGAGAAACAAGAGAAGATGCATCCAAAGGATCTTAAAACAATGGTCACCCTGAATTTGTAAGGTTCTTGAATGTAGCTGGCAGTAGAAGACGAGCTATTTTTGAATCAGCAGGAATTTGACATTAGTGTATCTGTCCTCTAGTGTGGATTGTGTTTGGACTTTGAAAACATAAGGCCTTAGTCACCCAAAACACACCACCACTCTTCAAAATCTCTGCATCTTGTTTTTCTGTCCTATACAAGGTCCCATCTTACTTCAATGTTAAAGTGTCTTGAGATGATATGTCTAGTAGGCACCTCTATGGATCCATGCACCACTTTGCTGTCTTCTCTCCTGCCCTTTACCTGAGGTAAAGATTGTATCTGCCAGGCAAATCCTGAGCTGGGATGGTAGTGTTTCAGTGGTATGAGGAATGCTGAATTTTTCAGCGAGTTGTGAAAGCTGAAGTCCTCGCCAACTTTCCTTCAAGTTTCACAGTGTTTGTGTTTGCTTTCTGTTTCAAGTGAGGAAGAGATGAGGCAGGCTAGCTAGGGCCTTGACCCCTTTGTAATTCCTGCGGCCAAGCAGGATACCAGGCAAACACAGGAAAATGGTGGGAGTCACTTTTCTTGTGTCCAGCTCCCTCATCTGCATGAGTATTTCCAAGCTTTAAAATACAAATCAAATAAAAAAACAACAGCAAAAAAGCCCTAAACAACAAGACAGTTAAATAGATTCAAACCATTCAAAAGATTTCATTATATTATGAGATTGGGCAAAAACAAATCCTATTATTTTTTATGTGAGATGTGCATGAGGTTTGTTTCACTTGCCTTCCAGGTTCAGAACCTGAGTTTGTTGTTTGAACTAATATAAACTGTTTCTCTTGTGAAGGTTTTACCCCCAGAGATCTTCCAAATCTGTTGCAGATTTGAAGAGCCTATTTAACCTTTTCTGACATTTAAAAGAAAACAGAAAGCAAGCCTTGCCAGCTGAAAAGTGAGTTAAAGGAACCAGTCCAGTTTGTGTCCAACTGGATGAAGAAAGGATAGTCAAATTCCTTCCATTTTACACATAGTTAGTCATGAAATTGTACAAGAGAGAAAAAAAAAGACAATAAAATAGCCATATTGTAACAGCTGAAACAAACCTTGGGTAACTGTCAGCAGTGAAATGTCCAGAGAGCATTTGTACCATTCCATTTCATTAAGCTGAAGGGTGGGATTGCGGACTGTAAAAGATTATAGCAGAGCTCTTCAGAAATTTACAGCTCGCAGCACAGCGAAGCACAAGGGAAGTTTCCCTTTCTTGTGTACGCAGCGGGGAGCCTGGGTTTTGTCTCTTCGATGATGATGTGTAGGGTAAGAACGTTGCCAGAAGCACCAATGAAAACTGAAATGTGCTCTATGAACCCTTTTTTTTTTCCTTTCCCGTGACCTACAAAATGCATTTGCACAGTAGGTTTTCATTCAATTCCCCAGCTCTTGACTTTGTGGGCTGGATTAGGACAGGGAGCCTTTTGGGTGTTAGGGTGGTGGTAGGGCAATGCTGAATGCATTGTGGGTATAATGTATAACACGAACAAGTGCAATGAATGCCACGGGAGAGGGGACTCTTTTCCTATTTCAAACGGTTTAAGCAGCAGGAACTACTTTGTTTTGTACCCACTGGGGATCTGGCCCCAAGATGATCATTGAACTGCAACAGGAAGCTCAAATTCTGGCTAAAATAGGAACATGTGTCTACTGCAACTGCAGTCTCTTGCTCTGTAACAGAGCAAGCACACTGGGAAGATCAGTTATTTCTCCGAAATGTCTTTGGTTTCAGTCTGCTCTCTCTTTATATGAGAGAATCATCCCCTTACGTCAGTGGAACTCCTGCTAATGTGCTGTGGAGTAACACAACATTTAGGATAGCAGTTATCTGTCAGCAGAAAAGACACAAGGCTGGCAGGGAGAGGGTGAGAAAGAGAAGTCATTCTAGATGACTAACAGCCCTACGTACTTTTACTGGTGACATTTGGCTATAGCACCTAACTTCCCCTGGCTTCTTTGTTCCTGCCTATGTTGATTCACCAAGCACTGGATTGTGCTTGTCCTCGTCAGAGAGGAGGAGGTATCTAGCAGTGGTAGAGATGGTGCTTACTTCTACTGGTGCGAGGTTCCAACAGGAATGGCCATTTTCACCAGACTGATTTTCCAAAGTGAAGAATTTTAAAAATCACAGTGGGATTGATGCAAAATGAGGTGCTGCAATCCAAATGAAACACAACCTAAGTTCATAAAAGAATGTTTTTTCTTTTTATTTTTACAAAATAATTGATTTTTTTAGTGTTGGTTCACCATGGCATTCAGCTTAGTTTCATTATTCGAGCATTGCCTTGTGGAAGTTTTAATTGGCAACTTTGTTCTCTCTACTATGGACCCATAGTCCTTTGGAGGACTCAGCTCCCAAGAAATAGCATGCACTTGGCTTGGCCAGAATTATGTGCTGTGTTTGATACTCATGTGACTCTAGTGCTGCATGAGAAATGTAATTTGGACAGAAAAGTTTAGTCTGTAGGGAAGCCTGGGGGTTCTGGCCTTTTAACTACAAAGTCATAACAGAGACCCTATTTTTTAAGGGGTCTCTTCTCATTTGAAAATGTGAAGTCCAGTATTAACTGAATTTCAGGCAAATGGAGCATGTATGTGAAATCTAGCAAATAAAAGGAAACATTTCAATATAGGTAGTTCTTCATTATAATTTTTACTCAAGAACAATTGAAGTATTGGCAATTCTTTACAGAAATCATAAATTTCTTTTTAAAATTTTTTTTTAAATTTTTTTTGGTGCAAATTTTTTGTGTTGAAAGTACTTGCTTCAGCTTAGAATAATAAGTTTTGACACGCTGGAAGTTCCCAAGGAACAGGAATTCCAAATTTCTCACTGCTGCAAGTCCATGTTCATTAATTTTCATGGATTTTTATGTGCAGGCTCTCCTCTGTGGGTTATAAAGGCTTTAGCAGTAAAGCCAAAACCTTTACTGAGGATTTGTACATGGGTAATTGAAGGATTTAATTCTTAAAAGTGGAATTGTGCTCAGTTTGGTTTTATAACCAAAACATTTTTGATATAAATTGCATAGGTCAAAGGAAGTGTTCTTAATTGTGCTGAAGTGATCCCACAAAAAGCAATGTAAGTGGACGAAAGAACCACCAAAGTCTGTAATGGAACAGAGTTTGGACTCCTCTACAAATTTTTTTAGTTTTATGCTGCAAGTGATTAGTGGCACTGGCTTCTCATGCAAAATTGTCAGTTCAAACTGGTTTCATGACTAAATTTTTTATATATAAAGAAGAACATTTTGTGTGTGCAGTGTTGTAGGACCTTTGCTCTCTTTTGCAAGCATATTGTTTTATTTTCCCCTCAACAGATCTGTTTCCATATGGCAAAAGTGACCCCTTTAATCCCCAAAAAGTCTCCAGAGAGTTCAAGCAGCTTCAAGGATTGATTCCCACTTTGCTTAATAAGAGTTCACCTTCAGATTTGGTTTTATGTGAAATAACCTTGATTTCAGATCAGCCCTCTGGAGACCTTCAGAGATGCAGCAATGGACACAAATTAAGTGACTGTGGATGATCTACCTACGGGTTCTTCCCTTTCTACAAGGGAAGTTAAAGGACTTTTGGAGCTGTAAGAGCTGATCTGCCTTCCAAATCCAATCAAAAATTTAAATCATGCCAACGGAATTAAATGATCGAGAAATTAGTAAAATAATAAAGTCCACTTGTTCTCTCCCAGAACACTTATTTTACTAGTCTGAGATTTGGATATGATAACAATCACAGTTTAGAAGATGCTGAGGACAAAGTGGTGAAGCAGTTGAACAGGGACACTGACCCACAATCATTTATTTCACAGACCTTCATCTGGGATTTAAAGGACTGTGCAAGGGTTCCTGTCCACAACTGCTGTTGGGATACTGTGAGTAGTTGCTGTAATGAGAAGAATGGGAAAAGAAAAAAAACTCCAAAAAACTATCCAGATCAAAAACATGAGGATTCTTTTGGATGAAAAGGCAATAACCAAGACTATAATGTGTTTAAGATGGCATGCAGTTCCCTGCACAGGGGTGAAACTTCTAGACCTAGAAAGTGAAGGCCAACGTTTATTCTCAGTTCATGATGTAAAGAGAGAACACAATTCAGTGATTCTCATGAGCTCCCTAGAAAGAATTTGGCTCAAGTTCTTTTGTCTTTGTGGGGACAAAGGCAAAGTTTAGCCTACAGCAAACAGGAGATCATCCACCCAAGAAAAGTGGAGAGAAAATAAACTTTCTTCTCCTTTCCTATAAAAAATGATGGATTTTTGTATGCAAAAAAAATTAGTTCTTCTCAAACCAGGAAGCATTCTGGTTGGTGATTTCACTATAAGTTGGACAGATTCAAGACACGTGTCCACTTTTTACTAAAGAAGTACGTATGGGTGAAAGCCTCAAATGTTTATATTTTCCCTTTCTTTTTCAACAGGTTATTTTAAAGTCAGCCTCATAGAATTACAGAGGACAATGTCAGGTCCTTCAACATATGAAAAAAGCACTGTCATTTTGATCTCCTTTCAAGCCTTGTTGAGGCTTGATGGCTACAGCCATCCCTGCACTTTGCATAGAAGAACCTGAGGTTTTTCACAACTGTTCCCACCATAAGCCTTGCTCTGCTACAAATTGATTGCCTGGGGTAGAGTCTTTTTTCTTCAGAGTGAGCAAATTAGAGATCAGCATTCATTTCCCATGTTGTGGGACAGATTTGATGCACAACCATCTAGAGACCAGGCAAATAATTCTTGTAAAAAAGCCTTACTCCTGCTGGCACTTAGACTTTGTAAAAGACTCGGTGGGGCAGTAAGAGCTGGTGGGTGAAGAGCTCTTTGTTGAGTTCAATTTCTTTCCCTGCTAGAGAAGAAGTGAAAATAGGGGTGTTGAGCTTTTGGTGGAAAACAAAACAAAAACATAACCCTGATTCTGCTAGGCCTGGATCCAGCCCTGGGATGGTCTGTTTTTTCCACTGGCTCTCAACATTCATGTAAAGAATAAGGCAAAGAATGTAACTGTTCTCTTGCAGTTTCTGATCTGAATATGCTTCTAATGAGTTCCCCTTTTTAACCCATCTAATTGTCCATCCTTCCCCAGCATTCCCTGGGCCTTTGAGACACCGGAGTTCCCAAGACTCTGAGGACATAAAGCCAGTGCTAAATAGCATTTCACATTCCAGGATGCTCCCAAAGAGCCACCAATTTCCCCTTACCCCAGGAGGCTTTGCAGAATCCAAAGAACAGCTCCCACTTTTCTGGGGAACCAGATCAAACCACAGCACCAACAAGCATGAAATTGCCAAATATTTTCTTTTTATCTTGGAAAATAATAGTATTAAATAATAAAAACCCTTCTAGTTTTTTATGAATGTCACATATCTGTAATGCCAAGGAGAAGGGACACTTTTCTTCCATTAATAGAATAGTACTGAGACATCAAACCTAGTGGAGCATTTCAAACACCAGCAGGGAGTATGGGATGAAATGCCTCTGTGGAAAGAAACCGATCATCACATTCAGGAAGGGGACAAGGTAAAGCAATCAGATAAGTAGCTAGTTCAGGTTCAATTTATGGTTTGGGTTACCTCAACAATTCTTCCCCATTCATATGTGCCAACAATATGCTAATATTTCTTTTAATTCCTCTACCCACTGCATCCTGGCCTATCTCTTCCTTTTTGTCCCTCAGTGGAAAAGGGTTTAAAATTGGTTTGAAGTCCATTCAAAGGGGAAAAAGAAGACTAAAAAGGTGGCCTTGGACCAGATTCCGGATCCCAGGTATTGATCAGTGACTGGGTCCCTCATTGGCTAATAGGTTAAGCCAGGACCCTGGATTCTGAGAAGCTGATGTGGTCCTCAGTTTGTTACATAACCTGCTGGAGACACTTGCCCCTTCTTCAGTTGCCGCTAATCCTGCTCTGATCACTTGTGACTCACACCATTCCAGCACTGGTGCACAGCTCCCTTGTAGACATCACCTCAGCCTTCACATGCAAGGTCATCCCCAGAGACCCTGGAGAGAGAGTGGGCAACTGGAAAAGAAGGAGGATGTTGACAGAGGTTGGAAATGCTGAAGTCAGTTTCTAATCCCCAAGACCAAAACAATGTTATTGAGACTTCAGTGGGGTCAGATTTCACCCCCCAAATTACTCCATCTTCCTACCGATGAAAACATTGTGTTTCTGAGTCCTTGTTTAGGCAATTTGGGGCGCACAAAATCATTGTTTCCCTTCATCCTGTCACCAGAAGGAGCAAGAAACTCTCTTAGTAGTAAAAGAAAAAGAAAAAAGCGTTAGTTCAGGCAACTGACTTCATTTAGAAGAACTCTGTGTGTCAGATGGCTCCTGGAGCATATGGGGACTGAACAGTGCCTGTCACAAGCAGAGACATTGTGGCGTGGAGCAGAGCACAAGTCCATGCCCCTGTTTAGAAAAGTGCCCCAAGTTCTTGCAATGAGCATTGCCAATCATTGTTTTCTCTGGTGAGATGTATCAGTCCCTTACTAGGAAAGTCACCCAGTCCCTCTTTTTCTCACGGACTGCAGCACCGGGATGCAGCAGCAGAGGGGCAAGCAATGTAGTTTCAATTAAGGCCCACTAAAAACAGCTCTTACTATGTTATAAATTCTATATTTATCCTGAGACACCAAACCCATCATGAGCATTCTCCCCCTCCTTTAATTGTTTGCAGAAAATTTTCCATTGTGTTTTCTTTTCCATTTTTTAGGACCAGTATTGCAATATAAATAGTCTTTTTTCTTTTCTTCTCTCTCTCTCTCTCTATTTTTGCTAATAGTTGGTTTCTCTACTTGGCTGAATGTACATGACTCTGAGGTTTTGCGATATAATTGCATGATTGCTTCCAAATTTTCCAACCAATGGGGCATCTAATCAGTTGAAAAATTTCATTATCCACTGATATATGCTGGAGAGAAGGCAAAAATACGGTTTCTTCATGTATCATTTCTTTTTCTCTTCTCTCCTCTATTTAACCTTCTGCCCCCACGCCCAGAGTACAGACAAAGTCAACCCGGCTGCAAAAGAAGTTACTGTGAATCTGTTAGTTCAGGGGGTTTGGGGTTGTGCCATGCTCCTTCACATATTGATAACCCACTCAAATTGGACTCAGAGGCAGTCCAATTAAAAAACAGCCAAGTGTGATTTGATGTGTGGTACGGAGACAGGTATTGCCCTTATTCCCTATAGAGTTTGGAATGACCAGTCTCTGGCTTGAAATGCCTGATTTCAACAGATTTGTTTATTTTATCAGCCTGGTACTTTCACACAAGAGAAAAAGACATTTTTAACTCTTCCTCACCCAATTTTTCCTCTTGGACATGGTTACTAATGTCTTTAGTCCTGACTTAGTTTTAATTACCACAAAAGGACACAGGGGTGCCTGCATCCTTTCACATGCCATCATTTCTCTGCTGAGATCTCTGACTTAAAGGCTCTGCTGTTGAGCAAATCAGCTGAGGCCACAGGTTAGGAATAATAGAAGGGGAAGAAGGGAGGAATCTCATCCTTGTCCTCCAACCAAAAGAACTTTCAGCCTACTTAAGATATTTAAGCACATTTGGTGAAATAGGAAAGCAAAATCTCGCCTTTGCCTCCTTTTGTCCTTTAGGTAGTGAACTCTGGCTTTGTTCCTCTTAGAATCACTGCATCCTTCTCCATTTCCCAGGTTGTTCCAAGGGTCTTGCATGCTGGAAGAGGCAGGAGCCCACCATCCTTTCTTCCTAGGCCCTCATCCTCTGGCTACTGCAATACACAATATCTCTGTCCTCATCAAATGACTATTTAAGGATCAAAGCCCGAGCTCATGGTTTCACCTGGTGTGAGCAAAGCACCTAAACGAATCCTCACTACCACTTCTAAAAGCTCATTTATAAGTACAAACATTTGTACTATGTTTTGAACAGCCTGAATTATTTCAAGGTGCAGAAATCTAAACTTAAAAATGAAAAAAGAAATCCAAACAAAAATGCATCCCCTCAATTAGTCTTTTAATTGAAAGCATCTAGTGAAAGCTTGATTTTTTCACGTAGAATTAATTTGGTCCTTGCTTTCCACTTTCATATAAAAATAATCCCCTTCTGAATATTTAAGAAACGAAAACCTTAGCTTCTCTGAACAGTTTGAAAAATAATAATCAACTTTTCCTGGTTAAAGTTAAAACAGCTCTCAAAATCTTACTTTAAGTCATCAGCATGTTTTATATGTGGTTTCTCATTTGTGAGGAATGAGCTCAAGTCCATTTATCTACCTAAAATATCAAGGAGTCATTTACAAAAGGTCTTTCTAAACAGGACTTTTTAAATTTAAATATTCCTTGCAGGCTGCTCTCTGGAGTGCCCTGGATCTCATTAGAAGTGTGGTATTTTCCTCTTCCTCCAAAATGAAATTTAGTTTCCAATTAAAATCTGGCCCATCTGACAGACACTGTGTTTCACTTTCAGGTCCAGATTTCTTACCAGGTTGACCCTACCAAATGCCTCCAGTGACTTGTAAAAATAATAAGGATTATGCACAGCTGCACAGATCAACCCCCCCCTCCCCCCAGTATTCAATTGCTATCACAAGTCTTTTATCAATCTGCTCTAGAGTAGAGAGAGAAGCAATTTTCCACCCCATGAAATGGAGATTTCGTAAATGTTCCCTTTCCACATTAAGGTGGGGAAAAAAAAAAAGACCTTTAAAAGTTTTTGATTTTTTTTTTGGTACAAACAGACTCCCTCACCACAGGGGAACACTTGCCAGGCAGTTAAGAGATCCCCCTGGGGTGTGGGATAGCAGCAGGGGCAGGATTTCCACCTTCACTACCAGCAATGTGAAATGAGAGTATGACTTCAGGAGATCCATGTTTGCATGTTGATCCACCTCAGACTTCCTGCTGCGTTATCTTGGGCCAGTCTCTTCAGCCTCCTGTTCCAGCCTCTACTCTACCTTTCGTCATCTTCCGCTTTCAGGGTCATCTGTACAAGTCAAAAAAGAGAGGGTAAGCCAAAATTGTGGGCATCTGTCACCTAGGAAAACATAGTATCCAGAGCATGAGGTTGTTCTGGTTACCAACAACAAATCCATGCTAGCAACTCCGGGCTTCTTCGTAAACTAGAAAACTTCTTTAATTCATATGTAATTGAGTGGTGCCAGCTAAGTATTAGGAACATAATAGCCTGTTACATAATTGTAACCACCTCAATAAATGTGGTTTGAGTTATTATGCAGTACTTTATTAATAGACAATAAATACAATCTTAAATAGAAATAAAATCCTTAGCTGGTAGGTGCTATCAGAATGTGTCACTGAAGTCAAATGTTAGCATGTTTAAAGTCATGTGACAAAAATCCCAGTCCAGATGTTGTCTCAGATCTTATTCAAGAGACAAGTGGAGGAATGTCCTTGGAGAACAGCTTCCTACAATACAACTTCATCTGTTGCTCACACGTTTTGTCTGAACATTTAATCCCCACCAGCACATAAGTAGTCTGGAGGTCACTTTTGGGCAATATGCTTGGGAGGATGTCAGAAAACAGTCAGATGGTGTGACAGCATGGTGTTTTTTCTAGCTGGATGACCACCCACTTCCTCCTATAAGATCCTGAACATAGGAAACAAAACCAGATGGACTTAAAGCCAAGAAAGAGGGAAGTTATTTAAAAATAAATGTCTTGATTGGGAGAAATAAGATGGCACTTGCTAGTTTCCTAAAACCAGATGCTCACGAGTACTCCTGAGCATGCCCTGCCTCAGGGACTGTAAGGGTACAGTGCCTTACTCTAGGAGACCAAATAGCATTGTGCAGAGAAAGGGCTTTCCTATCACAGTGGCTGGCAAGGCAGCTCCAGCCGTTGCTTTCTACTGATAGCTCCTTCTACAGGAACGTATGAGTTTCCACAACCTAGGGTTCAGTTATTGCCGTCTGGTACACCTGGGTCAAAACCAAGAAAGACAGGGAAATCCTACAGTCTGCACAAAGAACTTAGTGAATAAACCAAAGGCTTATATGAAAATGTAACTGATCTTTCCACATAGACCTGACTGCTAGATTTTCACGTGCTTTAGAAATTTCCTCCAAGCTTCAGTTATGCTGACAGGCAAGGAAGAAGGGACAGAATATTCTGAAAACATTTACTCCCACTGAATTGACTCACTTTGAAGTGCATAATGATTTTATTTTCTTTGTACATTGGTAGCCTGGCAATAGAGAACAGTAGCAAAACCTGCAGGTATCCCTACTGGGTATTTGTTCCAGTGCAACTTTCAGGAATGTGTCTGTTATAGGAGTAAATCTTTACAGGTTACGAAGGATTGTTCTGGTTATTTAAACCTCCAGAGAAGTCATGTAAGCTACACCCCCGAATAAGGCTAGCACAGATAGGAAATAGTTCCTTAGCTGCATAAAGAGGAACAAGAAAGGAAGCATCATGTGCAGACGAGTAAAGAGAGACCCTACATGGACTTACAACATCAGACGAGTATTTACTAGCTCACTAGGAGGGGGTGGAATACAGGAACAAGGCTAAAAGCTGGAGCTGGAGAATTGGAGTTCAAGGCTTCAGAGGTACTCTAAGTAGGTAGAAAGAGACCATGAGTCAACCAGCACAGAGAGCAAAACCTCCTAGAATAGAATTTTAACAACTGATTTAGAAACCAAGTCTGATTTTGACAGTCAGTTTTACTAATTTAGACCAAATTGTCCTTATTTTGAAGGTGAGGAGAAACCAGAAACCATATGGACACTTCACTTTGGTGTTCAAGGGTAGGAGACAATGAGGATGTGACTAATGGGTGAGAGTAGAGAAATGAAAATGTGCACAGGTGAAGCAAAAGCAGAATAAGGGTATAGATGCAGGGTTATACCCTAAGCTTAATTCTGAGACAGTGAGAGAACTAGTGTAAACAAAGTCAAGCAGCAAGATTTTTTAAAATAACATTGACAGCTTTGCAGGTTCATAAATAAAGAAGGGAGGGCAGATGGGCAGAGGTGAAAGGCCCTGCAGCTGAGCCATTCTCAAAGCTGCCACAATATGTGAGATGTTAGAGTGTGTGTACACATGGCAGATGGGAAACTTGAGCAAGATGCAAAATGGGCTCAACAACATTGGGTTTCAAATATATCCAGTGAAATACCTATACTTCAAGGCTTTCTGGCACTCCTTCTCCCCCCCAAAGAAAGGAATCCTTGTATGGTCAGAGAAATACATGCCTCAGAGTGTGTCCATCCACCCTACTATTGACAGAATGCCAAGGCAAATTTAAACCAAATTTGGCTGGAGGTTAGTGTTTAAGTAGAATCAGTGTCTTCCAGTAGAAATACTGGATGTAGAAAGCCATTCTGAATACCAGACATGGAAGATTCATTTTTGCTAATATGTAGAGGATGCCATTGTTTGAAGCAAAAGAAAAATTTCTTCAGCCCTAGGTTTGTAGGCACATTGCATGCCAGAGACTGTCAGCCAGTAGTGCTGATATTAAACATTAAATTTCTGTCCAAAGCCTGCTGTTTAGGAAGGAAGAAGTTTAGTCTGTAATGCTGCTGTCCTGGTCACTTGGGCCATAAGCACATCCTTGGGGAACTTGTTCAAGCAGCAGATCACATGCAGGTTTGGAAGACATAATTTCTCGCATATTTTGGGCTCTTAATGGTCTGGTAAAGACTTTAATGAAATGCAGGCTCCTTTGTATTTCTGTATACAACTGACATGTCCCTGGCAGTGCTGCAATGCATTAAAATCAGCGTTGCAGCTCTTTTCCCTCAGTCCACCACGATCTTTGTCTCCTGGGGAAATGACCCATCCAAACTCCCAAAAATGTTTGTATACTATCTAGGATGCTGCTGATGTGAATGGAACATTCATGAATAAGGAAACACATGTTCACATGCAGTAGAAAGGGATATAACAAACAGTTCAGGAAATGCACAAGGCATTTCCACCAGGGATCACAAAAGAACAGTTACAAAGGGGTGTGGAAAGAAATCGGTCTGGGTGTCTAGGGCCTGGTCCAAGGTCTTGTTGAAGCAGATAGAAAAATCCAATGGGCTTTAAATAACACCCTTACTCTAAAAAGGGGCAATACTTTAGGAAAACAAGGGGAAAAAAGTGAAAAGGCATTGGGAAAGAAGAGATAAATAACTTTTACCCAAAACAAGCCAGATGTTTCACCTCAAATCCAATTTCTCCTTCCATGAGAATGAAATCAAAGAAAACATGGCTATTAGCCTGTTCTTTGGGCCAAAAGCAGAGACCCCATAGGCAATGGGCTCTGAGGCACATGCCCTCACACACTTCCCATGTCATAAATGGGCCATGGCAGTAGCATACTCATAAATATATTTGAAAGAATAATATTAGTCTAAATGGTTTGATTCAAGCAGAGGAAATAAAAGGCAAAAAATATTTTCAGCTTGCCTCAAGTGCTTGTTTCCTTATTTTTGTTGTTTAAAAAATATATTCATATATTGAAGGAAGCTCTTAATTCCATTTTCTTTCTCAAAATGAGCAATGTGTTTGGGGATGGATGAACAGTGTGGGTTTGCTGACTTGAGCCACTGGAGTTACAGTCTCTATAGAGCTTTTGAAAGTTTCTGAGGAAGCGAAGCCAAGGGAGTTTTCCAAGCAGAAATGGAAGGGCTGTGTAGAGCTCTGGGTTGCTGACAGGAATTGCTCAGCCTCAGTGCTTCCACAGGACTTGGTGAAGGTCATCAAGCCACAGCTGAGGTCAGCAGAGAGCACCTGGGTGATCTCATCCTGACACCATCCTTTGGTGTCTCCTGGGAACTGAGGGATGAATATAGACCTCAGTCTTTCCTGCACTTGACATCAGGCAAGGTTGTCTGTGCTTACATGTACTCAATACCTCTGAGGATTTTGAGGGCTCTAGAGCTCTTGACCCTCCCTACCAATCAGTGGCAGGATTTGAGGTGAAATTGATGTTATTCCCAAAAAGAATGGGAGAACATTTGCATGGGTTTCTCTAAAAAGTCTTATCACTCCACGTTCTTTAAACACATGCAGTGCAGATAGAATTTAACATATTTTTTCTTGAAGAAAGGCCTCTGTTTTATCATCGCTTTTAAAACTATCGCACTGAAATGGCTCAACCTGAAGTTTTCCATGATAGTGCTTCAGAATTATTTTATTTGACGTTTCAGCTAAAACAGTTCCACTCCCAAGGAAAACTGAAGAAAGACATCTTTTTGTCCAAGTGAAAAAAGAAATAAACAACAGTTCAATTGAAAAACTGTAATGCCTTTGCTTAGAATAGGAATGTAAAATTTGACAGAAGGATTGCCGTGGTCTCGCAGATGGCACTTAGACCATCAATGTGAGGAACAAAAATATATATAAATGTGGTCAAGTTGTAAAGTTAAAAAAAATCCCACAGGCTTAATAGAAAATCTGCCAGTGTTTGGCAACTAAATTCTCAAGCAGCTTCAACACGCAAGGAGCCTGCTCCAATCCCTCCCTGCTTTTATGCGTGCACTGTGCTACTGCTTTGTGTGCCAGCAGCCGAGTGGGGCTTGCCGGCACCAGCTCTTGGAGAACATTGTGGCACTGTATTTATGCAGGTAGACAGCATCTTCTCTGCTCCCATTTCTTCCCTTGTTAATATCTACCCAGACCAGAAGAGGAGCACGCTCCACAAGTTAAAGAAATACAAATGAGATAGCGTGCCTTATTTCATGAAGTGAAGATTCTGGTAATATATAACACCAACACAAAAGAAAAGAAAAAAGAACATAGCTTGACCATAACACCTTTACATCTGGCTTTCTTTAACTTTTGAATGTTTCAGTTTTGCAGTTTTACTATTAAATTTGTGGTTACTTTTTTTTCCCCTCTGCTTTGGCTGTTACATAGCCCTGAAATGCTGGCAGCTGAAATTTAGATTGAAACTGCAAGCAGTAAAATTTTTGTGTCCATAACAGTTCCCTCCACCCCCATAACAAAAATAAATTATTTATATTTGTTTCAAAAGGGAGACAGGAGTATTCAGGATGTCCCTTGGCCAGCAGTTTAATAGAGAATTTGTCTCTTTCCCCACCCTTTTCTGGGTAAGATGGGTGAAATTTCTTTTGCAAGAACAGCCTCTGGCTGGCCTCCTGGTAGCCTAGTTTGTTTGACTTTGCTCTTGGGTGACTGCCTGTAAGCAAGCAAAGGCATGGAAGCTGAAAGCAAGCGGCAAGCTGATGCAATGGACAGGGCCCTTCGGGATCAATTTTATGAGAGCTAAGCAAAATCAAACAGAACTGAAACAAGTACGGCCAAACACAGGATTCCCTCCTCTCTGCAATGGATTAGAAATAAATTAAAGGCAGGGTGTCTAAAGCAGGATCAGTGACCGGGTGGCAGATGCTGTGCTGGACACTAGAGGAGAGAGAGGGCATGGAGGGCAAGCATGCAGCTGAACGTTGTTCGGGCAAGGGGCAAACCCACACATCATCTACAGAGCTTGAAACACAGTGCGATGGGGAATAACTTGCATTTGATGCTCAAGAAAACATTCTTCCCAAGAAACCTTCTTCTTCTCCAAAGCATATTTGATAAAGTAGCAGCCTTTTAGAAAGTATTTGCACTAATGCCCCACTATCTTGCTGTTTTGGGGCTTATTAAGTTAAGAGTCTTAACATGCAGACTTCCTATGCTGCAAGCGCATGACAATGTTTGAAGACTTGAGATTGATGATGTTGGATCCCAAAAAGTGCCATCCTGTTCCTCCCTTGTGGGATATACAGACAGGTGAAAGCCAAATCTATCAGGACAATCTGTACGGTGTTCAGAGGCAAATCACCACCTACATACAAGTGCAAGCCTTCTTCAGGACCAGTTACACCTCCTTTGTGATAGAAACCTTGGAAGAGACCACAAACCTGATCTCTAAAGTTCTTAAAGAGGGCATTCAGCCTCAAAGTTTTAGATCATACAGTGGAGACACTAAAGCCAAACATATTCCCTTCTGTCTGTGGGTCCTTTGTGCCCAGGAAACATCCATCAGTCCTGTGTGGAAAGCATGTGCCATAGCAGACTGTGCCTCTGCCTGGTCTCATGCACTTCCAGTGCAGGCAGCCACACCATTTGCAGTCTGAGACCTGCATAACATAAGTAGTCCTATTTGATGCAGGGAATAGAGACATTCCCTTGGGTTTGAAACTGGCTGAGCCACAAACTCTACACCACAAGGCAAAATAACAGGAGAATGCCTTAACAGCCATGATGGACAGCAGTTCCTCTCTCACAGCTTCTGTCCCTGTAGACCATTAACAAAACCCATTCCAAACTCCAACGTTTTCACCTTCAGCTTATTTAAATTTATTTCTTCAGATGAGAGTTGTTTTTCACTTTCCAGAGGAAATTCCTGGTTGCCTGAAGACCCTCAGTATAATACTCACTGTGAGCTGCATTCCACAGGTCTCACTAGAATTTGAACTGCTTTGTTTTGCCCTTGAAAGCCTGTTCTGAGTTCCAGAAAGGAAGGGGAAATGATTGGGGCATTTGGATCTTGCAGAAGCTGAGGCAAGACATGCTTATTTTTAATACAGGAAAGGGATTCTTTTGACAATATCCATTCATTCTACCAACGACTGGATTAAAAAAAAAAAAAATCTTTATTACCCCTCCAGTGGCTGCTGCACAAATTATTTTTGCAGATGTACATGGGTCTGGTTCAAATTGCTACAGCACTACAACTGTTGACAGAGTTGCTCTCATTTTGGGATGTCCCTTTCCACCAAAAGGGGATGAATTCAAAATTTTCTCCTGAATTGTCCACAATCCTCTTTTCTTGGATTGTATGCTTGTCACACCTGAGTGTACAGTTCTGGCTAGTACTCTTCAAGAAAGAGGAAGCAGGTGCAGGAGATAGCCTACTAAAAGTGGAATTAAGCTTTTATTTAGTAATAGATTAAAGTCATTCAGGGAGGGAAAAAGAGGTATTTCAGCCAGCATTGAGTCAGAGAAAGGTGTAGGGATAAACTCTGTCACAAGAGAATGTCAGGTGGAAAGTGTGGAGAAAATTTAAATAGCTGAAAGGAATAAGGTTCTTTTAAAGCTTTCGAACAGAAAAGATACAAGAAATTGTTACCTTTGAAAGAAGCATTAGATCTTCCCAGACTGGATTGTATGATGCTTTCTGTAGATAACTACATGTTATGACCTGACATCTTTCCTGGTCCTAAATTTGACGTTCAGCTGTCCTTCACTGATATTCGTTAAAAGTCCAAATCAGGAAGATAGTCTCCTTCTGGGCAATGCTGTTGCAATTCTCCTTAAAGAGTCACAATGGGCCCTCCATTCCACATCTCTGGAAAGCTGTGAATATGTATTTCCAGCATCTTGTCAGTCCACCAGCCAGCCAGACTGCACCTAGGTCTACTTATAAGGTTTTTTCTACAGCCATTCAAACAATTAAGGCCTTAACGCAGACCAGTATTGTGTAGCAATCTCAGCACCTCAAAAAGCATTTCTCCAAACAAACAGAATAATTGACTGGCAGAAAAAAGAAAAAGACTATTTTAAAAAATGCCTCAATTTAGGAAAAAAAAGCAGTGGAGAAGCATACGTATTAGCTCTAGAAATGCAACTGTAATAGTTGCTTTTATCACCGTTATGAGCACCAAACTCAGTTTTGTGCCCCACTCCCATATAAAATTAACATTCAAGCTGTACCGTCTAAGTACACAGAGACACTTCTTCAAATAATCTTGATATAAATGTCTATTGCTATCATTTAGTGTACTGAATAAAGTGAAGAGTTTTCAAGAGCTTCTTGTAGGAGCAGACACAGGACAAGCCTGACCCCAGAGCACTAAAGGAAAACCATTTCAGCCAATCAAATCTATTTACATGTGTATTTATAAACTGGCATGATTTTTGAGCTACTAAAATTAGATTTAGATCTTTGCCTCCAACTTCCAAGTGAAATCGGTTCACTTGTTTCCAGGATGGTACAACATGATCTAAAATACACAAGGACAAACATTTTAGTCTTAGTCCTGGTGCCAAAAGGAAGTGGCAATTCAGAAATCATGCTGGCCAGGTATCCCTCTTACACCACCAATTTCAGCTAAATTCAACTTCACCTGGCAGCAGTATCAGAACTTCTCCTTTTTACACATATCTGTGACTAAAAGCATGTGACCACAAAAAGGCATCTGGCTTGCTGTCATGTAGGGAAGAAAAAAACTCAGTAACATCACGATACAAGGAAGAGTGGATTTTTTTTTTTTAGTTTTACAATTTGGAGTGTCTTGTTTTCTTAATGAGCACTGAAAACCAGAAGTACAGCACAAGTCTTTTAAAAGGGAGCAGAGGTGGAGGAGCTACTGCATGAACATAGCAACGCAGGATCATCTTGCTTCAAAAACATTTTACTGTTTTGAAACAGTACACAAAGTCATAAAAAATAGCAATAGGCTTTGCCAAAAAAGCATCCAGAGGAGAAGAGGCAAGGAAAGAACAGAGAAGGAACAGTGGAAATAAATCTTTCCAAACAAAGTGACAAGTCCAAAAATAATGAGAACTGAAGTTCAAAGAAGAATTCCAAACTGAAGTAGAAAGAGACAACAACCATACACAGGCCATGGGGGCACTGGGGGGGTACACAGCAAACCTCTTGTGCTGCCTCTCAGCTACCATTAAGAGTTCAAATCAGGACATCAGCACTTGACAGACATTATTTAAAAATTGGTGTTTATGCATCCTGCTATGATGTCTGACCCTCCAAGTTTTCAGATCCCATCACACACTTTAACCAACAAGATTGTTTTCCCCCTACACACTGAATTGAATTTCCAATTTTTTTCAAAGTCTGCAGTGATGGCAACCTCAACTTACATTTTGACACCTTCCAAGTTAGCAACAACTGGGTGGTCTGGCTGATATGTTGTATTTTCCCTTCCTTAGCCACACTTCCCAATGGCTTCCTTCTCACCTTTTATTCTCCTCACAATCAGGAGAGAAGGAAACACGAAGCAGCACAAACTCAACAACATGCAGAGGATGTGGTTAAAGGCAGAGCTTTAACTATAGCTTCTGAGGCAGACCACAGGGTCACAGGCAGGGGATTAACTCCTTAGGAAGGCACAGCATTCCTTTGTTTTTCTACAGAATAAATACAACACAGCTGAGCTTAATACAAGTGTGTTCACTACTGGATATAATACACATACAGCAAACTCATTTAACAGCATGATCTGTGTTCAGAGCTTACAGTTCTCTTCAGAGACAAAAAAACCAGTGTGCTGAATCATGGTGCACAGCTTTGGGTGTCTCAGTTCCAACACCAGATATTTCCTTTGTAGAGCTCAAAGACAAGCAAGTAGCTTTCACACATACCAGGCTTGGCTATGTTAGTTGTCAAGGACAACCCATCCTTCCCCACCCACTGCAGCCAAAACCTCTTTTGATTGCTCCTTGTGGATTTTTCATCTTTGCTGCTCCTTCACTTTGTGTACTCTGCCCTTCCCTTCAACTGAAGGCATAGAGATAGGAAACAGGCAAAAGATGAACAGGTACAATAAAATACGTTAGTGAAGAAATAAGAACTAGTCTAAGAAAGCATTCTGACTAATAATTGCAAGTCCCCCTTAGGAGTCATACAGCAGAGACTAAGTTAGAAGCAAAACAGCAGCAGACAAAATTTGCCTACCTAGGCTTTCAGACATCTAGGACAGACTAGATTTTCTTCTGATTTCTTACAGAAACACTTCTTTTTGGTACAACAGGCCATTGACACAGCTCTGTAGAAAGAAAAGACATTCTTACTTTTCATTATTTTCTTCCCAAATGAAGCACTACCCCTTCCTCAAAAGTACTGCCAACCCTTCTCCAACAAAGTATCTTACAGGCTACAAGCTAGCCTCAGCTGAGGGTTTATATAAGACCAATGAACCACAGGCACAGGAGATAACATTAATGAGCCATAGATATTGCCAGGTCCAGCTTTGATTTAAAAGGGATGAAGGAGGAGGTAGGGAGCTTTTGGGGCTTGAAGAGAAAATAGAGGCTCTAGAGGCAGGGGGCTCTAAAAGATCTGCTAAAAATTTTTTTTGTTTGTTTCTCTAGGCTCTCCTCTTTTGCTATCAAGTCTGGCTTCCTACTGAGTGTGTTATATATGCAGGCTCTTGTCTGTGCAATTACCTGGGCACAGAACAGCTCATCTGATCCACCACAGTGTAAGTTTGAAGAAGAGCTGAGGGTAAACTGGGTTTCTAAATCTGATCTTAGGTTCTTCACCATGGCTTGAAAAGGTTAAATCTCCAAGAGCCTCAGGCTAGATCCTGGCACAGCTGATGGAACAGCTATCTTAGTTGCAGGGGTGAGATAGCTCAAATGCTTGAAAATCCAGGCATGAAATGCAGTTTATTAAGGCCAGAACTTTTTCTTTTCTGTAAAATTATCCCATACCACAGTGTACTTTTAAAGCAATCCTCTAGATATGCGCTCGTTCTCACAATGAAACAAGAGACTAAGTGATCTGAGTTTCTAAATCAGCTGTAGAGGGGTAAGAGAAGTGTCTTTATTTCTGCTTTGTAGTGGCAGAAGAAAGAGCCATATGTTAGTTGACTTTTTTGTATTGATTGCTCACAGTCCTTGTTATAAAGGCTGGCAGTTTTATTATTGCATCACCTCAAAATAACGATGCTCTACATGAGAGGGAAGAAAGAAAGACATCTGACTTGAGAATTATTTGTATTAAAGTAGTGCCCAGAGACACTGACAAAATCCAGGACTCTTATGTTGGATGAGGTAGGAATGCAGGTTAAGAGACAGCTCTGTTGTAATGTTAATATTTGCTTGTGCTATAATGAGTCAAGAGTCATGGGGGGATTTTGTGTGAGGGGCTGAATTGTAGGTAGACTAAATGATGTGCCTGAGGTTACATGAGAGTTTTGAGGCAGAATCATGATATTAACCTGCCCCTCTTCAGGACAACATTGTGCTTCACCAAAAGACTATTCTTTTTTTCCCTTTAAAGGGCTCCAGTTGTGCCCAACCACTGTCTCAGCTCTCTAAAGCTGGTAGCTGCAAGTAATTCAATAACACAAATGTTCTGACAAAGTAATTTTTAGCCTGTTAATTATTCCCAAACACATTCTTTCCCCTTCAAGTGGAACTAGATGACATCAAAGCTGTTTGAGGGATGGAGGAACACTTGAAGTATTAGCAAGAACAATGGAACAGACTATTCATTTTATTCCAATTAATTTAAAGGGGAAAAGGCTGGAGATGGTCCAAGTTTCACCTTGAGCACTGATAACTGAAAAAGACAAGACAGTGTTGTGGGAGTCCTAAACTACCCATGTCTGCTACATTATACGAATATCTTAGAAAGGGAAAGGCAGGGCTGAAACCATTGCTTGGAGATTGCAGGGAGCTCTCAAACTCAATGGACTCCAAAATAAATGATCTACCACACTTACACAGTCTGGTGTAAAATTGAGAATACTGAAATCAGAGAGAAAAATGTGCAAAGAAGTATCCCACTTGGAAAGGAAGGCTGTATTGCCTGAATCTGTTATTATAGGCACAGAAGGTAATAGGGGAATGATGGAATAGAGAAACAGTTTCTACAGCATCCAGCTTGGATGAATATTCAGTTCCAGTGATGGATTTGTCTCTTTGGTTTTGACCTCCTGAAGCCTGAGAAAGACCTAAGAAAACCTGTGGACTGATAAAATCCTCCTGGACTGACTTTGCTAGAATAAGTGCTGAGTGAGGGTTGAAAAGGTTCCTGTCTTAATTTCAGCCACATTAGCTTTCTAATGTTGGATTGAGCCATGCTTTGATTACAGGGCTGAATCCTCTAACGGGAGTTTAGACATGTGCTCACTTAGCAGAGAGCAGTATGGTCAAATGTGTCACTCTCTTCCCCTTCTCCTTCCCATTTCTGCCAGTGCTAATTTGGTGGAAAGGGCATGAAAGCGCCCTCTGGAGAAGCAGGGATTTCTCTCCTTTTCTATGTAGCTTTGATGTAGACATACAAGTAACACCTGGCTGAATCATGTAAGGCCTGAATGTGAGTATAATGAAGTCATCACTGGAGCCAGGGCAGGGAAAATATAGCTCAAGGGAGAAGTGGTAGAAGGAACATTGAAGGAAGTGAGATATGATAGATCATGCTTTTGTGGTAAGGCATTTTGCAGTCTCACATGGACAAGGAGGCAATCACTATTAGAAAAACAATTATGGTTTTTTGACACCCCCACAAGACGCAAAGGAAATTATTTTTTGTATGATTTGGTGGATGATCCGCTGTCTGCTCCAACAAACCAGAGTGCCAGAGCACCAGGTCTTGTGCAAAATCTTGTTGATAAGCTTCTGCATGCCTGCCTACAAATAACAAACACGCTCTGGCCCAGTGGTCAAAGACTGTGTCTATAAAGTCCTGGTGCACAGCTCATTTACCTGGCCAAGGAATAGCACAACAGCGTGAAGATCCCTGTTTAAAGAGACAGAATGTTAATCTGTTGTTCAAGGCATACAAATCCTCCCCAAATGCAGTAACTGCTGTGTTACTTGGGCTCCCAAGGGTAGCAAAGTCTCATATCAGAACCTTTCATCTGGTCTGAGGCCTGGGGGCATGAGTGACTCTAGGCTGTTCCTGTGCTCTGCCTAAATAAGGCTATGTCAGGCATTGCCAGTGCTGGCTGTATGCTCAGAAGCATAGAGCAGAACATTATTGCTAGGAGACTGAAATTTGCAGAGTTAGGCTTCTGAATTTAAGGGACTTGAACTGAGCTGGGGAGTGGAGCTGTTTGTATTATCATTGTAAACAAACAACTCAGTTTTTATGCAGCATTTTTTAGCAGGGGAGGTCTAGAAATAGGTTTTTTCTTAATGTTATTGACAAGAAATGTGCGTAGACAATATTACAACTTCATGCATCAAAAACATTGAAATGAAAATAAGGCTGTGTCTGAAGTACAGTCTAAATGACTAAAGCCATTTTGATTCTTTTGAGCTCAAAATGGAAAGAAAATGTCAACAGCACAATAGTTGAATTTCATAGTCTAGTGGCATCATTTTACACTAATTTCTGAATTTTTGGTTACTGGCTCAACTGTCCCAGTAACGTGACCAAAATCACAACTCTGCTACTTTTTGAGCTTCAAGAGATGCTGTTCAGACTGCAAGCTGTTCAGCTGCTGCTTCTGTAAGGATGGTCTTTTAAAATGAATTTATTTTCCTGAATGAACATTTTAAAATTTCTTGCCAATAAATAAAGCAGTCTCAGAGCAGTGAGGATATGTATTAAATGTACTCCGATACCATATAACAATACCAGATGGGATCTTCTAAACATAAGTACCTGGAAGCAGGGGGCAAGTGCCTGTGGATACTGAGACTGCTGCAGAATCTCGCTGCAATCTGTTAAACAGAACTTTGCTTGAATTGTTCAGCAAAGATAAAAAATCAGGGTGTTTCGTAATTGTTATTTCATTCCATTCTTCTTGTAGGTTGTCATTGCAATGGAGGTCAAATTCAAACCAGCTGTAGGACCTAAAACATGAGTGTAATCACTTCTGCTGGAAAACTAGGTATAAGGCCTATATCTGTTCTAAAAAATCTGTCATTAAAAAAAGAAATTTTTGGAGCTTTCTATAACCCAGAATGAGTTTCATGATTTGAGACCCTCTACTTCCAAAAGAAACTGGAATTAAAAGAATGGCAACAAATCAAGTCAGACCTTTACAGGAATGTTCCAACTAGCATGGAGGAAATAATACAGCTCTACAGAAAAGAGAACTTAAAGGTCTGGAGTTTTAGTAGGGTACAAACTGGGAACATGAATTGGAAGCAGTGCTAAATTCAGGAAACAAAAATAAAAGAGTGGCTCTATTTGCTCTCGTCAAGCCTGGTGTAAATCTGCAGTTACTCCATGAAAGCTGTGGTGTTAAAGAGCCTTTAGGACTTTCACTTGGATCTTCAGGATGATGCATCTCCATGCTACCTCCTTGCATACCACAGCAGGTCTCTGACACCCACATGAATTAGGAGGGTTCAGACTCGGAATACCCTGGCAAAGAAAGTGGAAGGAGTGGTCTTGACTGGTTTTCATCTTGAAGTTGTGAGCTTTGTTTACTGAGCTCTAGAGCTGCATGCCCATCCCAGGCAGAGACAGATGAGGACTATGCCTCTAGGGGACCGCTATCTGAACTTGGATGATGCACAAAGGAGCTTTTAGGTGTGAACACAGGATGATTGGAGGTAGATCTGAGCAAGCAGAGGACAGAGGTGAAGCCACTGCAGTGCCCCAAACTGGTGATGTGATTTCTGGCAGTGGGGATAAAAGCATGAAGAAATTTCTGGGAAAATGATTTTCAGTGGCTCGTTCTGGATCCTGATGTGATTTGTTTCACCTGAATCCATTTTTGAATAATCTATTTTGTATCTCTGCACATCTGTCCACGTCTGAGAGGAAGCACTGCAATAGACTTGAGAGAGGATTAATCTCCTCTTGTTCCTGGGAGGGTTTTCTCATCCAAAAGTTCTTTTGTTCTTATAGTCAGAAAAGAATAATATTATCCTGCACCTTCTTTCTTCCCAGGTGATAGGATTATGTTCCAGTAGGCACTCTCCTGCAGAGGGCCACCAGAATATAGTTTCTTCAAGAACAAATTATTTAAAAAGATCAAAACGTCCAGGAGGAATTATCTTGGCTGCCCTTTAAAAATCTTTCTTCCTCATCTTCTCCCTTTCTTATTTTTTCTCATTCCTCTCCTGTAAAATGAAGGGAGTTTTTTGGCAGAAACAGTGGCAGATCCAAAATGTATGAGCTGAGAACAGGATATTTGATCCTTGGCAGGAGAGAGATGGAACCTGGTGCCCATGTCCGTGTCTCTCTACCATGTTGAGCAGGGAAGTGACCACAGTGGAGCCTGAAATTAAGCACACTGTTGTTGCTGTGAGATTTTGTTGTTGTTACAATTGTTGTCTCAGGGAAGCAGAGCTGTATAGAGGAGGTGGAACAGAAAATGCTGCAGATGGAAGGAAATTAAAAAAAAATATTTTGCGGATTAGTTTGAGGACTAGGAATGGTCCACTAGGCAGGGTATCAAACCACAGTGAGCTGGAGAGCTTAAGGCAATTTGCTGAAGTATAGTTTATAGTTCCTGTGGCTTTTCCAAGTTGAGATTTTGCCCAAAAGATAAGAGCTTTCTCAATATATCTGCAGGTAAATTGAGGACATCTCAGAATTGTGAAAAGAGGGAAGCAGGAAGCAGCATAAAATTGTGATATGCTGGATTTCAGGCATGACCCTGGAACTTGTGGTGAATTCAGCATCCAGTTCACCCAGACTAGCTGGTGTTCCATGCCTAAGAAGATTTGAGTCTGAGAATCTACTAGAAAACAAGTTTCCTCCAGCACAGCTGGTCTCTGGCATGTTGTTCAGGATGAGATAGAGACTTTAGATATACTCAGGGTGGCTCGCTTTAGGAATAGGTGGATATAATGACTTCCAGATCCGGATATGGAAATGCTGGAAATAGATTGTCCCCACCAAGGAATCTGCCCCAAGGGGGGCTGGAACAGCAAGCTGTTTGTTTAACTATATTGCTGTAACACACCAGAAGGTCACTGCCTGTTGGTTGTAAGTGGATAGCATGGGATTGGAGCTGTCCTCTCTGTTTTATATTGCTAAATAGATTGGAAAGGGAGTCTGTCTACTGAGGTGGCTTTTCTCTGAAAGATGACAAACTTTTTGACTCCTATCTTTTTGTCCTGGGACAAACTCTGTTGTGTCAGATTTTTATTCTGATGGATGCAGTGTATCAGAATGTTAACAGGTAAAGAATGAACAGCTTCGTAGCTCTATCATTGTCTGGCAAGGCAACCATTTGTCAATTGTTTGATCTCTCTTGACCTCAGCTTCACTGTCTGTACAACGGCAATAATGATATAAGTTGCTTTTATAAAAAGCTGGAAGATAAGGACTGATAAGGACTATCTGATCCTTCAATTATTATTATGAATTGCTCCCCTGCTTCATTTGCTTTTATGCTGTCTTAAACCTTTTCACTGATTTCTCGCTTGGTTTGTTGGGGCTGTGTATGGAGGAAATGTGTTGGGATTAATCCAAACCACATCTTCATCCTGTCTTATCAAAGTGAAATCACTTTGTAAGACGTTTTAGGTTCAGCAAGGCCTATTTGCTTTTGAGCTCCTGGAATTAAGGCAAATAGGGTAGAATGCAGAGGAGTGGGAAGAGGTCTCCTTTCTCTGTGTTGTGACTCAGCACTGTGGTGGGTCAAGGAATCCCACGCTCAACGCATCCTATGTCTCCTCCTGCCAGGCACTAGTGCAGAATTTCCAGTGGTTACCTGTGAGAGGAATCTCTTTCTTCCCAGCTTCGTGTCATGTGCTATCACTGGAAATTTCCAGAAAATATTATTAGAGTCAATTTTACTTAGATTGCACTACCTGGATTTGTCTTCTCAAGGCAAAAACTATTCCTCAACAGTACAATTTTTTGAAGGTCCAGCTTTGTTCCCAACTGCTTACATAATGGACCTATCCTGAATTAAATCCAGCTGAAAGTCTGCCTTCGAAAGACTTGAGGCACATCAGCCTTCAGAGACTCTCAAGGTACAGAAATTTGGCAGCAACTGTGCATGCCTTCACACTCCAGTGTTGTCCCTTGAAGAGGGAAGGCCTGCCAGTTATTGAGTGTTATGCTACAATTAACCCTGTTGGGAGAAATGTCCATGCCATCACGGATTGTAACTGTAAAGCTTGCAACAAATCATCACAATGCAATCAACCCTACCAGTGCTGAAAACCTTTCTTTTTCTCTCTGGGGTATTTAAAATGTCATTTGTTATGCACATTTTTTCCTTTATATGTTTTATTATTAATAATAATGCAATAATGATGAAAAGATCCTCGAAGAAGCCTCAGGAAAGGAATTTTATAAACATTACCGTGGAATAAAATAAGCGCATTCCATTTTATCAGGATATTTTCCATTGTAAATGGCCAGCTTTCTCATCACTCTGCCAACAGCTATGCCTGCCATCTGTTCACTGATGTCATACTATAAAGTTCACTCACAAAACTGCTTGTTGGGATGTCCAGGGTTGTGTTAGAGAAGTTTTGTTTATGAATAAATATGCTGGCACCACTTGAGGTTTTGGTGTTGTTTTAAGGAATAAATTTCGTTTGTTTTAGAGCTCAGATTACTGTCTTCACTATACAAAGATAATGACCAATGTTTTCTGAAATTATTGGAGATTTTGACTCTTTCTATTATGGAGGAATAGCATTGATGGAACAACTGTTGGACATCTTGAGAGAGAGAATCCAGGAACTGGGTTTTCATAAAGTGCGATACATTTGTCTTCTGGAAAATAGACTCAGTCCAGCATGCTAAATTGGACATCTTAAATTATTAATTTATGCTTATGAAAATACAAGTCAGATCTGGTTAGGAAGTGAAAGGGGAGGGGAAAGAGTTGTGTCAGTGAAAAAAAATAATTTTGTTGGAAAGAAGAAGAGAGAGAAAAGAAAGAAGAGAGAGAAAAGAAAGAAGAGAGAGAAAGTCAAGGAAACAAGCAAGCAGACATCCTCCCTCTCCCCTCCCCCC
>VZTE01004350.1:5572118-5607218 GCA_013397775.1 Eulacestoma nigropectus | reverse complement strand
ACTTCAATTTTTAGAAAAAACCCACAGAAATTCCAGGTGGGACATGAAAATGTTATGGTTTCAACACTTCCTGTCTCCCAGGAAGAAGACAATTGTACTTGGAAATGGCAACAAAAACATAAGGGAAACTTGATGTCAGGGTACTGCTCTGGCCAAGCTCAGCCTTGGCCAGAGCACACTTTCCATCATGTATCATCACCAGTGTCTGGTCTTTCTGAACTCAGAGGAGCCCGCACCTTTTCTTCACCACTGTAGTCACAGCAGCACCAAGGAGCGTTAACTGCATCCCCACCTCTTGCCCCAGCCTTGGCCAGCCTGCTCTCCCCAAATGCATCCAGTGAACCTGCTCTGTCTGCCTGGGATGTGGAGACTGCATGGTCTGAAAACCAGGTGGGCTGGACTGGTAGGAATTAGAATGTAGCCTGGGCCAGGAGTGGTGAGGACACACATGCAGTCAGAGGAACACATTCGTGGCCTTTGAGATGGGGTCAGGTTTTCGGTGGAAGTATAGGAGCAGGTGTCCACGGTGGGGTAGGGGTAGGAAGATGTGGATGTCAGAGTCGTGCTGGCTGGTGTGGGGAGCTTTGTCGTCCCCACATGAGGTGAAGACAGTCTGACTCCTGACCCACACCCTGTGTGTGTCTGTAGAGAGGGTCTCCCATGGGATTTCCTTGCTAGGGGAGACATGCTAACATGGCTCGGTGAGATGTGGGCTCCTGGTATGCACCGTGAAGCTTTGGAAGAAATGTTAGCCCAGGAAGGCATGTGGTGACAGGCCTTGGTGTAGACCGTAAAACACTATGGGCACAGACAGAAGCTGCTTCTGAGCTTCTCCCCCAGGATTTGCTGCCAGGTCATCCATGATACCTCAGCCTTGGTGCTGTGGTCTTGAGCAGGATCCTGTAGCCAGTTTCTGTTTCATGACCAGACTTGCAGCTTTTTTCTTTACACACAGAACACTGATGTTAGCACAGGAATAAAATAGTAGGACTTTGGCAAGAAAAAGAGCATTGGAGACCCTGCTTCTTAAGAGAAGACAAGGACCTCTGCTTGCTTTTTTTTTTCTTTTCAGGAAAACGAGGGTCAAGAACACTTCTGTGGCTATGCTGAGTTTGGAGAAAGTAAGATGCTAGAAGGGGAAGAGCTATTTAAGCTGAAGTAAAAATGTTTCATACCAGAAAGCAAAAAGATAAATGTGGCCAGGAATAAACTAAAACTGGAAAGGAGAGAATTTCTGACCATTTGAGGAGTAAAATTCTGGCCTCCTCAGAAGAGGAGTAGGGATGAAGAATCCAATTTGCCTTCTGGTGGAGCTTTCCCCTGTATGAGAAGAGGACAACATGCTTATTAGAAGAAGACATGTGGTCCCAGGTGGACTGAAAGGGATATGACATCCCTATGTTTTCTGTTCTCCTGCCCCACAGAGACGAAGTATTTGGCCTTGGTTTCTGAAGCATCTCCCTGCTGAATCCAACATCGTTGCCTATCTAATTTGAAATACCACATTTGTAATTAAGTCTCAAGCAAGATCTTTATTCAGTAAGTGGCCCTAAAAAGCCTGGTTTTTTTTGTCCTTGGCCAAATTCCAGATCACTGAAGAAAGCAGCGCAGAAGCTAAAAATTAGTCAATTTAATAGAAAATGGGAAATGTTCCTGTGTCAAGTGTGCATCTGTGCCTCTTGAATTATCCTAGTCTAAATATAGGTGCTCTGAGGGCTTGCTACAGATAGCTGGAAAAAGGAAGGTGAAAAGAAAGAAGCCACTTAATTTCCTCTTGCCTTTCCTCCAGCCTTCACAGTGTTTGCAACTGCCACCCCATCTGTGCCAGTTTAACCCCTTGAAGGCTCTGCATAGTGAAGTTACTAACCTGGGAGGATTGAAGGAAATCCCACCTGCAAAGTCAAGTGGCAAGGAAGTGCTTTCCTTTTTTAATCGCTGTGCTTAATCCTGCCGTTTCTAAACACTGTTGGAGGCTGGAGTTCATAATTTATTTTCTTAAATTACCATAAACTGGAATTTATGGGCCAGGTGATTCTCTTTGAAAAGGGTCCTTGTGCACTGGAGAGGGGAGGGTGGGGCCAACCTGTCAGCAGGGAGCTTTTGGACTACTCCAAAAGCAATTCTTTGTTTTTCTCTCTTCCCATCAATGTTCCCCCATAGAAAAATAAATAAATAAGCATTCAACCTTCTTTTAACAGCTGCCCACAAAGGTTCTTTTCTTAACTCCTTTTTTTTTTTTTTTTAACGTTTTTATTGGTTCTTCTGATTTCTTGGCACAGCAGAGGAATAAGAGAACTCTAGAGACAGTGGAATCCTTTTAGAGACACCTTGCTTTCAGTGCTTCTTTTTTTTAATGTAAGACATGTTGGAGGCAAGTAGGTGGGCTTTTTTCCCTGAAGGAGGACTTCAGGGAATAGCTCAAGTCTTGGGACTTGCAGTTTACCCCTCTTTACCGTGAACCAATTACCTTGTTTTTGCTGAGGAGGAGAAGGATATTGTTTTGTGCTCCCAACAACACAAATTTCCTTGGGTTAAGTACTCTAAGCTTCTCTACATTGCATACTGTATGCTTTTTAGTGAGGTTTATGCTAGCATGTTTTACCTTGTGCTGCCTGGGGCTAAGAAAGGGAATAAATTGCTTTCTGGGTCTCCTATGGATTGGACAAGGCGTAATGGGATTAAATTGAACTGAGAAAGAGTCAGGTTAGACATCAGGAAACACTTTTTCACAGTCAGAACAGTTAAATGCTGGAATACATTGCCTAGGGAAGGGGTGGAATCTGTGTTAATAGAAATTTTTAAGAAGAAGTTAGAAAAATATTTGGCAGAACTGTTTTAATAGAGCTGAATTCTGCCTTAGGACAGGGGATTGGATTCAACTGGTGTTCCTTAGCCCTTGCTTCTCCTCTACCAGTTCATCCAAGGATGACTTCACCTTTCTGATCCGGGAGGAACTACAGTTCACCTAGTGCAATGTTTCTACAATAGCTTGCACTTCCAGCCTATTTCAAACATTGAACCGTATTACTGTCATCATCCCTGCCCCCTCAGGCCCCCGCCTCAACTTCCTTGCTTGCTCCCACATGTGGAAATGAGTGTATATACTGGAAAATTAGGTTGTTCCAAAGTTTCCTGGCTACTGCCTGATGCCTACCAGACCATGGACCACAGACTGAAGAATGCTGGCTGCAGTGACCTCCTGAGGTCCATTCCAGTCCTAATTCCTCTGCTTCTAGCAGCACTCATGCGATTCATCACCATGGCTCTATTGACGCATGATAATTTGAGCCTTGGTAATAATTATGCTCCTGAGCCCTGGGAGAGAAAAGACTGTTCATTGGTGGGATTGACAGCCTGGAAACAGGACAAATAGCTTAAAAACCATGGCCCTTGGTAAAACTGCTGTTAGGAAGCTCATTAGGTCCAGACCTTAAGATACATCCTCATTTGAAATCAGATAGCCTGCCTTTCCAGCCTCCAGACAGGTATGCCATTTCTGCCCATTAACAAGGGAGATATCTGAAAAATCACATGCCAGCATAAATTTCTTGCAGAGGCATTGACTGAAAATTGAAAAAGCCATGGATAAAATTGGTATACCTGTCTTTTGTGCTTACTTGTTCACATATCTAGCCAGGTTCTTCAGGGGTTTTAAGGTGTGATGTAGTACTTCTCCTGATTTGTATGAACATCCAGGAGAATAAAAATTGGAATATTATGTACTGTTCAAACTTTCATAGTTTCTCTATAGAAAGACCTGCCAAATAGTTTTAAGGAATGTTTGGCCTTCCTGGGACCTAATTCACACCCAGAGAGTAATGAGTCCAGTTTTTTCAGTTTCTCACTCCAGAGGAACCTGAGAGATCTTGCCATTTGCTCCAGAGCTGACTCAATGCTTGTCATCATCTGAGTTATGCTCAATAATGGATATTTATCTGGCTACCCAAAGAGGTGGTACAGCTCACACAGTCCTTTGATATACTGATTTTTACCTTGCCAATCTCTCCATCATCCACCCTGAGGGAATCTGCTGTATCCAAATCAGTACTGCATGAAGCATGGCTCTCCATCCAAAGCCCTGGTGGTTCCAATCCACCTGCCCACACTTGCTCTGCCTATCCTCTGCCCTTGTGTTGTGCCCCTCGGTCACCTGAGTGTAATGGTTTCTGGATGTTCCCTGAGAGACAGGAGCAATACAGCATAACAGACCTAACTCCAGGAGTCTGAATCAAATATACAAAATCAGACAAGATTCTCATGCACTAGAAATGGTTAGTTCCTCTAAGCGACACAGAGAACTGCTTCTTTCCTCCTCCCCTGGGTTAGGGATGCTTTAGATACAGGCTTGGCACTGTCTGGGATATGTTTGTGAAGTCCGTCTGCTCCTTTCTTCCCACATAAAATCTTTCAGCTTTAATGCCACAATTCCTGTCTTAGAGATTTGTGCTCTTTCCGTGGGTTCAACACCACTGGACACAATTTCCAGTAATTTCTGGAAGAGTCACATGCTTGCTGTTCTTCTCACCCAAATCCAAGGTGTCAAGAAGTATAATTTCCCCGCAAGTTCCCAGCAGCTAGAAACCTGCAAGATCTTTGTGTCCAGCAACTCATTTCTCCCTTGCCTCTGGGCTGTGTTTTCTCTTCACTCTACATGGGAAATCTGGAAGTTTCCCAAGGACAGGAGAAATGAGACATGGGTGAATGTCTGCAGGCTGGAGAGTGAACAGTGTCCGAAGAGGGATGTCTGATCACATACTCATGAGAAAGCTGACTGAGCAGCTGATGAAGGCACTGTGGCTTCAGGTCTGAACAAGATTCAGGATTATAATTTTAATAAACATTTTTTCCTAATGTAGCCAGGCTTCTGGGCAGTGCAAAGGCTTATGGAATACCCCATCATTTTTGGCAACCAGGAAAGGGATTTGTTGACCTACACAGAGGAAGGATGATTCTATAGGGCAGGCATTTGGTTGGGACTCCTGGGACTCTCTTCAAGTTTTGCCACAAATGCAAATCACTTAGGCCAAGAGTTTCAAAAGCAACTAAAGAAGGAGGAAGGAAAGTAGCTCAAAATGGCAATGTCCCCACCCATTTAAGATGGGAGCTGGCTTGCTTTGGGGACAGAAGACAGAAAGGGTTTGCAAAGAAGCCCAAAGGCAACAAGGTATGAAGAGACTTTCTAAATAAAGGCTTCACACTTTTGCTAGGGAAGTATGGTGAACTGGGATGACAGAAGGCTTGAAACCATCTCAGTGGCCTTTAAAGATAGAAGGTCCTTTGATGAACCTCCGGCAAGGTTTATTTTTTAATACTTTTTATCTGATGCTTGTTTTTCCATAACAGCTAAGTAAAGACAGGCTGCCAACCCCCTTGCTAGATACCAGGAAATACACATGGTGAAGAAGTCATGACTCATGATATAATCTCTTTCGCAAACTTGAATGCTGTTTGTGCAAGTGACTTTCTGATGCCTAATACAGTGTTGCACTTACATATCTTAGCATTGACTAAGTATCTCTTCTCTAATGGGTCACCTATTTGTATTCAGCTTAAAGTGTTTTGAGACCTCTGCTAACCAGTTTTAGTTGCTCAATGTCTCTAGTAATTGACTCAAGGAGACACCATTCAATCATGTAAGTCTTGTCTCCTTAGCAAAATGAGGTAAATATTTATGTATGTATTTGACTGCTTTTAGTCATTAGGAACTGAAAAGAAGTAAGAGATCCACTAAGATCTGCAGGAGGGCAAAGTCAGTGCCTCAAAAAGGTCAAACTCAGAGCTCCTGTTACGTGTCAGAGCCTGCAAGTATGGTTTGGGTACTAATATCAGTGGTATGAGCCATTGAAGAAAGGGGGAAGAAGGGTTCTTAACAAGAGAGGCCCTTTCTCATCCCTCTGCATTGCCTGCCTGAAAGCAGTAGTCTGAAGACTGCTGCATGATTTAGAAGTTACCTGCAGAGCCCAGTGTCTGATTTCCTTCCCAAGTGTCTGATTTCCTTCCCAAGTGGGAAGAACAATGGGAAAAGGCACCCTGAATTCACTCTGCAGTGATGGGGGACACACAGGGTTCTTAGTGCCTCCTCTGAACACAGGTGTGTTTGTATGGGAGATGCCTTTACACCTGCTGTCTTCTCAACCCTCATTTTGTGTAAGATTCCCTGGTGGGTAAGATACCCTTTGCTGGGAAGAGGCAGGAATGAGAAAAGCAGGTAACTATCTTTCAAACTTAATTTGCGTAACAGTGTTGGCCTGGATACCCAGGGAGTTTTCAAATGTGACTGCAGCAGGGTTTTTGTGGTTGATTTGTTATTTGGTTTTGCTCCTTCTTTTTCTTCCCTCTTGAGCACTTTGTCTTATGTATGTCTGGTTTATTTGCTCTTCATATTTATACAAAGAACAGATTTACTGGGGAATGGGGTATTATCATGACACACAGCTTTTAGGTCTTCCATGTCAGCCTGAGACTATCCATGTTATCTCCCTTGAAAGGGAAAGAGGGTCATGACTTGTCTTTGTCCCCATCAGCACTGCAGCTGCATTGAGCTCTGTGTGCTGATCAGCTCTGAACTGTGAGAAATACCTCAGGGCCACATGCTCAGGTGCTGTGAGCAGATACAACCCCAGTGGTTTCCAGATTAGAGGCCAAATAAGTCAGTCCTCAAGCCCATGCATCTGCTTATAGCTTCTGTAAGTAAGCAACTGATTAAATCCTCTGGAGCATGCCAATGTCTGTGCAGAACTATTTTGCTAAAGGAGGGGAGGGCTGGGAGGGGAAGGCATTCTCTGAATCTTTGGGGAAAGAGAATATGTTGTAAATAAAGCTACATGCCATTAATTAACTTAGCATAATCACCCTGTAATTACACCGATAATCATTTATCTTGGGCTCAGACCAAAAACCCTAATGGGGAAAATCCATCATATCCAATTTTTGTCCAGATGCTTAATTCCTCCACTAAACTAATCCTAATGGTTCTGTCAGCTTCATTATGGTGCTATTAGAGATAGAAACTAGAAAGTGCTCTGAGCGTCTTCCTCCCTGCCACGCTAGTCCTAAACCATGGAGAAAAAGGGTGAAGGGGAGCTGAAAACTTGGGCTGCCATATTTCTAATGGACATCATGGGTAGTTGTGCAAAAAAATTGTTGGCAATATTTTGAAAGGAGATCGCAAGTAGGAGACTAATTGGTCATTCTGGCACTGAGTGAGGAAATCTAGGCACTGGTGTTAACCCCAGGTGAAGGACTGGCATGAGGCAAACATTGCTTCTGTCCTTTTAAAGCCTTTGCAGAGATTCAGGTCAGGCAGCGTGGAAAATGGGAATGGAATTAGGCTTCCTGGGAAAATGTCATTTCAGTTGTTGCAAAAGTTGGTCTGAAGTGCCATGACTTTAAAGTAGCACTTTAGGTATGTCTTGCTTTGACCACTTTGACCACAAAGACATTATAGAACAGGATAAAAAAATTGTGCGTAGGTTACATGAGGAATGGGTAACAACAGTTTGGACATTCTTCTATTCCTCAACTTGAAGCTGCTACAATTACCTGTATAAATTTAAAATGGGTATAACTATTGCAGGCCTTGAATGATTGAATAATTGATTGATCAAACAAATTATTAACTTAGGGGAGAGAAGGTCTTAACCAAAGCACATTAAGTCTCATGGTTTAAACTGTTAGCCTTAAAAATCTTGTCTTGTTATGTGACCAGATGATTTTATAGAAGACTTCCCAGTCTTGTCAGATGTTTTTCTTAGCTTGCAAAAAATGTAGTGCAAGTCTGGACCAGGTAAGTTGGTCTCTATTTTGCAATGCTCTTTTTTTAGGAGAGAGGTGCTGCAGAATGAAGACCTGCTTTAAAGGTATAGCTCTCGTTCCATGGAGGAATTTCAGTCCTGGTAGCTTCTGTTTCATTTAGGACCTACACCCTGTTGCTTATTATTTCTTGGTAAGTATTGGTAAAGAGGTTATCTACTCTGATGAACGCATTCAGCTCTCTACAGTTAATTATGGCTCTGACAACGAACCAGCCTTCAAGACCCTGAAATGCACCAATGCTTTCTTGAAAAACAACACCTACTTCACCTTCAAATGCATTCATGCTGTGTTCCTAAAATGAATTCTATTCACCTGCTCCCTCATACCTTGTTTTTATTTTATTAAAGGAAAAATAATATTCATATTAAGGAAATCCAAACTAAGCAAAACACTGCTTTTATCCCCTAAACATTCTTGCACTGAGATTAAGTTTGTTCTGATCCATGTAAAATCACAGATCTATCTTCCTGAGCAGTTTCTCTGTGTAAGAAAACAGTTTCCACCTTTGGGAAGGGACATATTGTCCTATGTGCTGTATTTCAAAGTGGTCCCAAAGAACTGTACTGAACCCCAGAACATGAGTGTCTTCACCATAGAGCCAGGGCAATAAGGGGAGAGCTGTGCTCATGTGCGTTTGGAGGCAACACTGCTGAGCCCTCTGTGACCTGAAGAAACACCAGGCATTGCTGTTGGTCCCTGCAAAGTGTGAACCTACGGAAGGACAAGCATGTAGGAGGATGGAAAGTCACACTGGGAAGTGATCTAAGGCCTGATTGAGCCAGAAGTTGTCTTCGAATTTTTCTTCCATTGACTTGTCAACAGAGGTCAGCATTACCTTCCTCTTCATCCCTGCTTTCTCTTCATCAGCCCTTTATGGTAAAAAGGCTGAAAAGGCTGGGAAAACCCTCGAGTTTTGCTGGGCTGTTTTACCTACCAGAGATCTTGCTGCTGTTCTGGTTGTTCAGTCCTGGGGTTCCTTTTGTGGGAACGAGGCAGACGGCTCCACAGGCAGGTCAGTAGCTGTCACTGCTCAGGCCACCTTGTGGAAGAAGCTAAGGCAGAAAGATGAAAAATTTACGTGTGAATATGTTCATGAGTATACAGCTTATCATAAGTGACCCCTCTCTCACCTGTTCCAGCTTGTTGGTTGGCTTTGGGCTGCATTTAACTCTGCCACTCCCTGATGCTTAACAAAGTTTTCCTAGAAATTTTCTGGCCTCTCCAGAAAGGCACGAAATCCTCTCGCTTTCATCTCTCCTCAGGCACACACACAGGACGGAGGTGATCAATGGAGACCTTACCAGTTATTTATTTAACAAGGGAAACAAACCTAAACACAAAGAAGGATGGTTAAAAAAAGAATTTTTAAACAAACTCCAAGAACAGCAGCTGATCCTTCTCTTTTGTAAACAAGGCCTTACTGTAATCTTTTTAACTCTTGCCACAAGCCAGATTTATCTTTGGACATCCTGCCCAGAAATCACTGCACTTTGCAGCAGAATAAACATTCAAGGGACCTAGCCACATGGACACACACAGAGAAGGAGATAGAGGAGAGGAGATCTTGGAGATCAAGAAGGAATTGGAAACCAAGGTAGTGCAAAAATGTTTAATTATGATGGCAAGTAAAAGAGAAAATAACCCCCAGTGAAATCAAATCCTTGTGCTGATTGTGTGTGGGTGGATAACTCCCTTCACACGCTCCTTATCCACTGGTGCCGCGCACAGCATGCGAGGACTCCAACTCCTGTGCCTCCACGTCATCTACTTAAATCACTGAAATATATACAGAAAAAAAACTTTGAGATAAAGCTGGCACAGGGGAAGACATGCAACTTCCCCAGCAGAACTGTGGCAGTGTGACAAGCGCTTGGATCCCATCCAGTGAGTTGAAGCAACTGAGACTCAGGCCCGAAGCTGAACTGAGCTGTTTGGTCCCTACCAAGACCTGCTGCAATGACTGCAGGAGGTGGGGGGACACTCTGCCTGCAGAACATGTGCATTGCTGCACACACACAGCCTTGGGGCCACCCCACTGAGCCACTGAGCACTTCAGTGGGACAAGGAAGCAGCCAGTACTGTTCCTTTTTATTTTTAAAGTGCAAACTTCTGTGCAAATGCCCAAGCATTCAAAGCTGGGTGCAGAAGTAATGAAAAATTAAAGTTCCTTTGTGATACAATAATGCTGAGATCTTCTCTATACCACCAGTAGAATGAAGCTCAGAGTTTTTCAGAAGGTTTATATTAGATACGATAATAGCTGTCTTAGTAAATACTGAAACAATGAGCGTTAATACAGAATCCGATGGTGATGAGCAGTTGTATATTGACAGTTGCACTTGACTGATCTGAAAATACAGAGTATTTCCACATTTTGGCAAATTCTAAAATAATATATTCTGTCTATCCTATCAAGGCAGGTAGGCATGAGGCTATAGACCAGCAGTGGTTCAGATACCTGATGTTGGGGAACAGTGGGTATGCAGAGGGCTTCTGTGCTTTTACATGAGGGGTTCAGGGCTGCACAGGATTGACCAGGAAGACAGGTGGCAACGTGGGACTGAATAGGAAAGAGACATGTGAATGAAGTACATTTGCACTGGGCATAAGTTCTTACTCTCTCCAGCCTGGCCACAGGCCTGGGCAAAGAGATTCCCAGGGCCAACCATCCACTGCCAGCATGTCATGAATTACTGATAAAATTCATTTGCTCTAGCACTTGTGCCTGGTGCCAGCTTCTGGCCAAGAGTGACATCATTTTGTCTGTGATCAACATCAGCATCAAAGAAAGGGAAGGGAGGCCTAGGAAACCCACATAAATCTGAATGAAAGCAAACAAAGATGTATCATCAACTCTGGAGATGGCACCGTCAGGAGTGAAGTTTTATTACCACTTGTTTGGGAGGACCTGTGCAGCTTGTTCATCGCTCCACATGAGTAATGCACTTGTCCTGGGTCCCTGACAGTGGAAAAAGAATAATTACGTTGCACTGTCACATATTTCCTCCCTCTTCAGTGCAAGAGCTAAAAAGCAACAGGAAGCTCTCCTGCTCTGAGAACCGTATTTTTGTCATTCTTTCGTTGGGGAGCTGCTGTTTGTATCAGAGCTCCCAGATTCATGACATGCCATCAATGGGGACTTCCTCTGGTTTTCATTTGCTTCCTTACAGATGCAAAACTTGGGGCGTCTTCACAGGCAAGCTGGAGGAATGAGTCTGCGGTGGAAAGGATGGTGCCTGTGAAATGGTTTCTTAAAATGGAGTCCAAAGACTCAGGCTGTTATCCTTGGGTGACCTGGCAAGGACTGAGCTCCCTCATAGCTGACAAACACGTGATAGGATTGTTGTTGGGAAAACTGCAGCTGCGGGATAATGGCCTGAAACTTTTTACTGGGGTAGATTCTTTTCTTTTAACATTCTTTGCTTTTAACTCAAAAACCTTCTTAGGATTTTTTTTTAAAATTTTAACTCTTTAGTTTGGCTTTATGGTTTCATGCAACAAACCAGATATATTTTTTTTAACTCTCCAGATCTCTCCAGTGCCTCCAGAGGATGCATGTTGACTCACAGATGTTTTTTTTCCTCTTTTAAATTAATTCTGCCTTTTTTTCTGCACATGAAGCTATAAACAAGTGATGAAGAAATCCATATTTTAAAAATAGATGGAGACGGTCAGGGCATGTGTTCTGCTACTCATGCAGAAAAGAGGAGCATCTGGTTTGAAGAGAAGGCTTCAATGGCTCCAGCAGCAATTTATAGTCATGGAGCTGTCAGCTTGCACCTGCCCTACAGGCAGTAAAGGAGACAGGGAAAAGGATTTTTTGTTTTTTTGACTCAGGGCTAGCCAATAGAACTCATTCTGGTGGCCCAAAGACTCTTAAAATGGCCAAATTAAAACCTGTCGTGACTACACTGAGATACAGCAGCTAATGTGTGCCTTTCTGCCATTGCCTTTGACTGATCTTGAAAATGACTGGCTTGTAGGCCAGGAATGTGACTTACAAGTAATGAGGAAAAGGAATTTGACTGTGGTGCCCCAGTCACTTTAGCCTCACAAAACATGTCTCAGTTCTGCAGGAGAGAGGATCTGACCCCTCTCTTTTCCCTGACAGAACTCTTGCACCTCTCTTCCTCTGCCTGTGCCCATACCTGCACCCTACACCTGCTGTCTGAACTCAAGACTCAGTGTCTGTGCCAGCAGGAGACTTTGCCCTCCAATACCTTTCATTTGGATAGATTTCCTGCTAGAGAGAAAAAGAAGCCAAAAATGTCAACCTGTAGTAGAAAAACCTGACCAGCGCAGCAGGTGTTTCTTTCTGTGAAGAACACAGCTGAATAGCTGTCCACAATGACACTGGATGCAATGATGGAACTAAAGGACCAAACTGGGGTCTGGAGCAGGAGTAAAGTTTTAGTTGGGTTCAGGTTCAGAATCAATATTGAACTTTGCAAAGGTAAAGTTGTCAAGAATGCAATTCTCATCCTGTCAGAATCCCAGAGAGGACTTAAATCAAGTATCTTAGATTGACGCAAATGATTAAAAACTCAGATGACATGTAGAACGCAACTTCTGAATTCCTTGACTTCTGAAATATCAAAGTAACTATGTGGGAATCTTCTATTTTGGTATAGTTCAAACATAATACTACACATTCTATATAAAGACATAAAAAGGCTCAAAAATTCATGGTAGTACTATTTAAATGGTTTAGCTTGTAAAAAAAAAGTAGTTCATATAAATTACAAGCTCCATGAAGTGCTCCAATGAAGTCCAAATGAAAGTGTGATTTCAGAATTATTTATTCTCTTTGAAAACATATTCCAGCAAAGCATGTCTGTTTTCATAAAATGGCATTTCCTAATGAAAAAATACTCATATTTCTCACTATTTTATCTTTTCTGCTTGTTGACCTGTTCATTTTTCATCTCAAATCACATATTTCTCTTCAAGGGAATTTTTCTTCCCTACAGTCCATTGGAGGCAAGTAAGTGGCAATTAACTTTCTGTAGTAAAATGTCAAATCTCTTGCAAAATCTCTTTAATCATGTATCTCATGCAAAATGTGACTTGTCAGAAGAGATCTCAAGCAAGAGATATGGCCCATGAAAAAAAATGGGACAGAGATAGAGTCCCAAAGGTAGAAAAAACAACCAGTGAAAGACTGAGCTAGTCCTGCAGAAGCATCATTTCGCTTTGGCCTGGGAAGTAAAACACCCAATATACCTTTTCCTCTCTTAACTAAGAGGAGCAAGGATTAATCAGCCCTTGAAAAAGTAATAATTTAAGCAAGTGGAATGCCAGCAATGCTTACTTTCAGGGGAAAGTTTATAATGCTTATATCCTGTCTACTTTAATAAAATGTAAAATAGTTTCAAATAAACTATATTTAATGGACTAGAGATACACATCCTCTGGCACCTTTTTCTCCATGTTCTCATCCTGGTTGCTGTATAATTCCATATTTTTTATGTTGTGCAATTTCAATGTTTGCTCTATCCTACTTTGCTGGGATATTTTTGTGGGCTGGATTTCATGTTCAAAGAGGGCAGTAACTTTGCTCCTCTGGAAAGGAATAGTAGCAAGATTGAAAAGGTCGAATCTGTATCCCACAGGCTTGTTTTGCTGTAGCTATATCTTTTTTCAAAGTTCACATTGTTCTTCATCAGAGAGCACTAAACCCCACACACACTGGATGCCAACACAGAAGTGATGTGTTCATGGTTATGTTTTTTGTCAAAGATAATAATAGAAAATATAACTGGTTGACCCACAGTAACTGACTGAAAGTCACACTTCTGCCTTCAAGATTATTTACAGATCTTATTTATTATGGTTGGGCTCAAAAGATACCAGTGTGTTTTTCGGATAGATCTTGGGAAGCCCTTGAACAAGACAAGGATTCCACAGCAGTGAAGGGAACTTTCAATGAGGGCTGCTTATCACTGGTGACAAGACTGTCATGCCAGAAAGCCCCTGGGTCACCAGGGTAGGAAGGGACAAGCCTCAGACTTGGAGGTGCCTTCAATGACGTCAGAGGAAAGGTGCATGAACTGCAGGTTGGAGAAGATACCAATAAGTCTATCAGGTGCCATCAGCTGCCCATGAGAATGAAGCCTCTGCAGCTGGCTCTGCTTTATTCCAGAGTCACTTTAGTTTTAAAACCATAGAAACCTGATGTCTGTATTCAGCAGTTGGAACCCAAGAGTGGAAATATTTTGCAATTGGGCAGTGGGGAAAACTTTGTTGGCTTTTTCTTCTCCTTCTTCTTCTTCTCTTTTGCACAACTTGGTTAAAATACTGCTCTAAACCACTGGTGACAGCTCATCACTTGAGTACTGAGAAAAGCAGATGGTTCGATGCTCTTGGTAGACACACATTCCTGACATGCTTGCTCTGTGCCTGGCTCCTGAGCATGTGATGCTCACCCAGAACCACAGTTTCTCGATGTGGTGTTGCCTGCAACGACAGGCACCCTGAAGGGTCTTTCCCAGAGAATTTGACTCCCTCACAGCACCAAAGGAGATTGGTAGCATGTCCACATTGCTAGAATATACTAGCTACTGATGGCAACAGGATTGAGTTCTTTGCTAGCACCTCCACATTGACCGAATGGGTAACGTGCAGGATCCTATATGGGTGTGCAGCAAAGCCAAAATATCCTGTGCGCAAAAAGGATGGTTAGAAAGTCAGACTGTCCTTAAACCCATTATCCAGTTGTCTGTATTATGGGAAACTCTTTGTATTTAAAAGAAATAGGGATGTGAGTATCCCTTTTGGTATCCTGGAAGCCTTATCATCTCTGTAAGGACAAAAACCAGAACAGCTTTGAAAGGCAGCAGTTGTTTATTTCATTCTGTTCAGAGAGCTGTTAAATCTCCATGCACAGTGAGGTTAGTCCCTTAGGCTTTCATCTGGCTATTTTGATGAATTAGCAAAGTCACTGGCAGATGCTGGCTGTGGGGTAAATACCAAAACTCTTCCTCTGTCTTGACCTCTCCACTGCTGTGCTGTGCTGCCCAGGTGCTCTGCACCCTAAGCTAGAGAGCTTTTTTTGCACATCTCTCTTCTCAGGTGTGCACCTCTGATATCTGTATCTTATGTTGGGTTTTAATAGAAGTTGTAGCTTCAGGTAGAAGGTATACCCACCCTGCTTTACACTCATCCCAGACCTAAGCCATCCAGGGGCTTCTGGAAGAGAATAAGGGAAGAGAGGCCAAAGATAGATGTGGATTTGAGTTGTGGGGTTTTTTTCCCTTGTGACAGTTTGAAGAAGAGGACAGCTGCTTGGTGGATGTCTTCAGATAAGTGGCTTAGGATGTCCTTGGAGTGGGCTGAGAAAAGGGATAAGGAAATGTTGAAGACTTTATAGTCTTTTGCAGCAGTGTAGGAAGTGACTTTTAGTTCATGAAGGGTCACATAATCCATCCATGAGGAAACTGAGGTAAATTCCACATCAGATGATGAAAGAATGATCTGCCAGTGTTCCAAAAGAACATGTTGTTAGAAGAGCAGGACAGCAGACAGCAGGGCATGCCAGCCTTTTGTCATAGACATACCTGTGCTGTGAGCTTTGGGCCTTCATTTTGGTGATTTTTCTAGCATAAAACTGATATTTTCTCTGTTGAGAGAGATTTAGGCCAGGTAATGTCCAACTCAGTTCTTGCCAGCTGTCTGTGCCTCTGCTGCTGCAGATGGGCATGTAGGGTACATGTCTCTTGCCCTTTAGAAATATGTTGCCCAGAGAAGCCAAAATATAACTAACAAGAAAAAAATGCTCTGCACAATAAAACAGAATGCCATAAAAGTGTCAGCGCTTCCAAATCTTTCCCTGGTGGGTCACAGCAGAAATATCCATCGTTGCTCTGGGGTGTATCTCCTGCCATCTGCTTCTCATTCACTTTCCTCCTCATGTCACCCCTTGGAAGGATTCTGGAAAGGAGGGCTTGGCACCCACTGCCAGGAGATTTGCATCCTTCATTTTAATTTGAAGGGTTCCCTCCTCTGAGGGAAAAGTTGGCATTATCCAGTGACACAAGTTAAAAAAGGAAAACAAAGGGATACACCCATTTCTGCTTCAATTCTCGGATTGATTTCCGAGATTCAGGTGAAAGGCAAGCCAGGGGTTTTCCGCTTGATGGCTAAGAAGAGTTTCCAGGGTCAAGTGGGAAACTTCTGTCTTGGTGGCTCATTTGTTTCAAAGCTGGCCTGGCCTGGCCTGGCCTGGCCTGGCTCTGTGCTGGAGCTGGGAGAGGTTCTAACACTTATGAAGGTGACCTGGTTCTTCAAGGCAGCTATGGAAGAATGAAGGCTATTTCCAGACTCTTAGGTTAGCCCAGGACTGCAGGTTACAGCACTCCAAAATCCTTACTTGCCCCTGTTGGTGGTGCAGTGGCTGCCTCATGCCAATTTGGTTCACCAGGTGCCACATCAGAATGGTACCTGCAAAACCCCTGGGGTGAGAAAGGACTGGGTGATGTGGCTTTGCCAAACCTGAGCCCCACACTCAGGGGAGGCAAAGAGGGCTTTTAGTGCTGGTGTGTTGCCACCTGCCTTTGTCCCAGACTAGTCTGGGAGAATTTCTCCCTCTCATCACTGTCAATACTGTCTGCCTACTGCCCTGGATGCCCCCTCTCCCAGCCCTTCAGCTGATGAGAAGAGGTCAGTCCAAGAAATCCTACCTTTTCACCACCCCATCCTGTCGCTTTTCCTACCCCAGAACAAATGGGCATTATCTTTCAGCTGGATTCTGCCTTTGCAATTTGCCGTCACATTTCTGGGGGCAAGGCAGAGTGTGTGTATTTGCATGTGTGTGTGTGAGAGAGAGAGAGAGAGAGGGAGGCTTGATAAATCCCAGCACTATCTGTAGTTACACAAGGTCTTCCTGTGTTGCTGCCCACATAACCTTTGTGATTAGAGAAATGACGAAGACGTGCTCACAATGCAGTCAAATGTCATCAGCCTTGCCATGACTCCTGCACAGTTTGTCCATGCATCTGCAGAAGCATAGCAAGGAAGGGGGATGTAACCACACGTCTACAGTCCAGTCCTTGCTATCTACAGCTGACAAGGCAGAAACTTTTAAGGACAACTTTTAGGTGTGGTATTAGTGCAGCCTTGGATTGCTGCTTTCTTTGTCTCCTGGATGCATGAAAGCATTTTGATTTAGATCAGCATGGAGCTCAGCAGCCTCTCTTGTGGAGCTGGGCAGCTATCTTCCCCCCAGAGAGCTTCTCCCCGTGCACAGGCCAACAGCTTCCAGCAGGAAAATGGGAGGGAATGGAGATACAAAGTCTGCCCAGGGCAAGGAAGAAGGAGCACAAAGGAGGAAAAGAGAGGGAACAGATGCCATCCATGTGCCTTTGCCTGCTCCTCTCTGACGTGCTGTGATGAGCCCCCACAGCACATGCTGCACTCCTGCTCCTCAAGGGAGCTTGAGAGGGAAGCCAAACTCTCCTACAAATACCCTCCATTCTGACCTTCCCAGAAGCTGGAGGTTGCTCTCAAACAGATGTCGGCAGGCCAGGCTGGCCAAACAGGACCCTTGCTCTGGTGAAGAAGGACTAATTGTTGCTTTCTGATCCCAACAGTTCTGAGTTTCTCATAACTGACTTGCAAGGGAATTAACTCTAACATCCAACAAGTGGTTAATTAAGGCCTTTTGCCTCATTACTTGTCTCTCTGGTGAGCATAAGGGTGTTATGCAGCTGAGTAAGTGCCACTCATGTGCACTGAGAAGCCAGGGCAATCTTTAACACATCCAGCAGGAAAGATGTGTTTTACAGCTAGCAGGAGGTTGTGGCTTCCCCTGCTGCCTGTGAAACAGGCAAGAACCACATTCTACACCTGTCTCAGAGGCAGGGGAACAGTTTGGGATGCTTCAAGCACTGCAAATTGCAAGCTGCAGCTCTACCCTGAAGCTGAAGTGCAGTTAGCAAAGGACCTGAAACATTTTGTTCAGCCTTGCTGCAAATAACCCCTCTCTCTCCCTCCCCTTCTGAGATTTTCGTTTTAGAGCTGGGGAAAAATGCACTGAAGGAAGAGAGACTTCTTGGCAAGATCTGCAACTGGCTGCCAACCAGAATCTGGGCTGCAGCAAGGCGACCAGTTTGAAACCAGACTGTCCCACACAGAGGACAACACTCGACGAATCCGCTGGGATTGCATTCAAATGGCTAGGCAGGGTAGGCTCACCAGATGATGCCGATCAGCATAGCTCAGCATTGACCCTCTTTGTAAGTGCCAGGAAATCTGTCCTGTATTGTCTAAGCAACCAAATACGCACACACACACACACACACACACACATGCACACACACACAGGGTCTCTGGGAGGACTGGTGTTGATGACAGGTTTGAACACTTGGTGCGAAAGCTTTGTGCCCGGTGGACTTCTGTGATGTTTCCTGAGATACTAATTTATATGTTTGTTTCTTCGCTTGTATCAACAAGTTCAAGGACTTTCTACCTTGGGCAAACAAAAAAAGATGATGTTATCAGCCCATGTTTGCATCATACTTTTGTGTGGCTATGTTTCTTTGTGCAAACAAACTGTTTCTAGGTCTGAGTCACCTGCCTTCAGTTTGGATACCACAGTACACAGTGTCTGGACAAATATTTAGACCAGTAAGGTAAAGACACAGGTCCCAGTATCCCCTTTTGTGCCCAGCTGTTGGGCTATCTTTCCTGTCATGCAGCTCCAATCCTTCTTCCCAGTGCTCAGGTTTTGGATGAAACAATAATTAATGCATATAAGCATTCAGCAGAGAAACTAGTAGTTGTATTAAGCCATTGATGATGCAATTTGCTTTCAGGCACATAAGCAGTGGAGAGTGCTACAAGGGACTTTATGGGTCAAGATCTGTAGCTGAGATTTCAGAGCTTCTCTCAATAGAGAAGTAAGGAAATGCTTGAAATTGCAACGGGACTTGCAAGTGAGGAATTGTTTTTCATTGTGAAGTTGCTGGGGACAGTCACAGTGTACCAAGGTTATCAGCAGAACAGAGGCCTGGCCCTCAAAAATAATTATTCTACTCCTAACTCTACTAATGCCTACATGTACTGCTGACCTCAGTTTCCCCATCTGGGACATCAGAATCCTGTTCCTCACCTCCTTGTAAAGCACTCTGAGATCTACCCATGGCAAGCGCTATAGCCTGAGTTAGTACCAACAATATTTTTGCTCCCAAGTGATATATTCAACTCAAATATTTATATATGTTCAAAAATCAAATATTTGAATTTCTACATTTTTCCATGAATGCCAAAAGAAAAAATTAAATTGAACATACTCTACTTCTGCTAAACATTTAACTATGTGCAAAATATTATAGTAATTGCAGCATTAATTACCTGTCTGAAAGTATTAATTGCCTTTAAAACCAGATGTGAGCATCTAGACTTAGTCTGGGTTTTGTGGACTCTCCACTTAACAAACGTGAAAATGGCATTAAAATTAGCATTGCTGTTTACAGGGATTGTAGGGAGGAAAAGATAAAAATGCACTTTTTCTTTAAGTTGATACTGAGGATCTGTTTCAGGCATTTTTTTTCCCCTCACCTTCTTCTCTGCACTATTTTCCTTTGTTCTATATGACAACATTCAAAATACTGAATATAATAGTGATTGCTGCTTTGCACAGCATTGGGTCTCTGGGAAAACTGGCAATATTAGAAATTGGTCATCCACTATAGCTGAGGGGTAGAAATTGGGTAAAGTTTTCCTCCTTATTTTGGTTGAGTCTTGGTGACACTCATGTGCTATTAAAACCTGCCCCAAAGGTCTTATGGGAAAAGGAGCAGTAAAACAGAGCAGACCCTGAGATTTTGAGTGAGTGAATTTCTGTGCTTGTTTGGAGCTCCTAGACCAGTCTGTAAAGATTGCTCATGGGAGGAAAAACTTTGACAGTTAGCTTTTATGGAAGTGAAGAGAAAAAGAGAGAAAAAAATATTCTTTTGCTTACTGGGTAAAATTCTTCTTCCTCTTCTCCCTTCTCCCCAGTCAGGACAAAATACAGACTATAATTTCTAATGAAATCAGGAAGGGGGTAATAGTTCCTGGATGAGGAAGAGAGAGACTGTGAGGAGATCCCTGCCAATGGTGTTCAGTTACTACAGAGAGAGCACTGAACAGCCCAAGGAAAGCACTTTGTGGGACAGATTCCTTCGGCTCACTCTGATTGAATTTTGCTTTTTCATTGGGCGACAAATTTTTTCACTTTCTTGCTCTGAAAAGTGTTCCTACTGTGCATTTTAAGGCTGTCCTGTGACAAACAGAACACTCTGTCCCCTACTGCACGTCTGCAGAATGAAACGCCATCCTGTCCCCTATTCTCTCCCTGCTGAGGTGCTCTGTGGGGTATATTGCCAGGAAGCGGCAGCACTTCCTCAGAAATGTTAATGATACCAATCAAAGCCTTGTTTGCAGGCCCCACACGGAGCCCTGGAAATTCTGGGAGTCAAATAGAGATGCCACCGCTAAAGATCAGAGGAAGCATCTGGGAGGGGCTGCGCTGAGGACAGCAGCGTGATCTACTGTCTCTTTGTAGTCCCTGAGTGCTCTGTCTCCCAGCACTTCGAGTAAGTGATGCTGGAGCATTTCACCTTGTCAGCAAACTCCACTGACAGCCCTACATTCCTGCCCACCAGCAGACAGGCTCATCCATTTCTTTTCCAGTTTAGTGGCCAGGACCTGCAGCATGAAGAGGAAAATTTAGATCTTAGCCCCTGTTGTTTTGCTGTAGTGCTATTTATTGCAGTGGCTGGTTTGAATCTGTAGAGTGCCCAGAGGGTGCTCAGCCATGGACCATTGTGTCCCAGATGCTGGAGAAATGCTAGAGGAAAAAAGACAGACTAGGCCTCAAGGGGTTTATGGCTGAAGCAAAAAGCAGGGTTAAGATGTTCTATAGATAGATGAGGAGTAAGCATAAACCAGAGAGCTACATGTTGGATATTGCTCAACATCGTACTTGGGAGGATGTGATGCTCACAAAGATAAAATAAAAGCCATTGGGAGAGCTAAAAGTGGAGTCTGGATACCCTCACTCCTCCTTTTGCTTTAACTCCAAAGTGAATTTCCTCCCTTTCTTACATCTTGGAATTTCTTTTAACCATAATGATTAGCTTCTCTGAAGCTGTGGAGATTTTTCAGTTCATCTGGAGCCATTTCCCTAGGTCAACATCTTGTGGGGTATTCCTGGCCTATTCCAGTGACTCCTAGGCTGACAAAACATCCTCTTTCCAAACATTTGGAAGTGATTCTCATGTGCATGAAAACATAGAGGTCACAAGCCACCTCCATTAGCCTGGTTCTCCGTTGTGCTTTCTGGTAGCCACAGGTGTAAGAGGGGATCCCTCCTTCCATGCTAGAACATACTGCAAGAAGAAGGCAATTCCTGGGACTGTAGGACAATGGCATGTTGTGAGAAGGAGGTGAGAAGATGAAAAAGAGCAAATTAAATGTAGTGCTGAGGATTTGTGGATCCAAGCGCTGCAAACAGGCAGGGTTTGAGCCCTGAGCTAATGACACACAACCCAGTGGGGCACAGACCTCGACTGCTGGGGGATTCTGCAACTGGTGGGGCGATGGTGTGCTGAGCTGCTCAGGGAAGGCAGGGTGATGAGGAGGAAGGCTTCACTCCAACACACATGCATGTGCAGTACACACACACAGACACACACAGACACACACAGACACACACACACAGACACACACACACAGAGTCACAGTCCGGAGCTTTGAAAAGGATTAGAGACACACAATTGTTCCATCAATTGAAGTACAGGAGAGGGAGGTGTGCATGCAGGAGCAGGGACTGGAGGGAGAGCAGAAATAAGGCAGTGCATTAATAAGATAAGAACTAGACAAGGACAAATAATGTATCGTTACACCCCAGAGACAAAAGGGCAGCTTCCAGAGGGCTGAGGCTTACACTCTAATCATCTTGACTTTGTAATGTTATACAAGTAGAGGCATATTCTGTGGCTTGGGAGACTTTGCTGAGTAAAACCCTGCAAGCCACAGAAAAATGCTTAAGCAGCCTTTTAAAGCCTGGCAATGATCCAGCCCTCTTCCCTTCCCTGTACCCCCCTTCCTCTACCTCCACCCCACCACTGTAACCCAGCCAGAGAAGCAGGAAAACCCTTGAGACAGGCAGTCTTTATTGGTGACGATATAAAAAGCTTTTAAAGACAATGGGAGGATTAAAGCGTTAGGGTCAGTTGCTACATTCTTGTAAGTGATGAGGCTGCAACAAAATATTTAAGCTCCCATGTAACCAAAGGCTTTGGATTCGGTGAGAAAAAGGGGAGCTGTTAGGAGAGAAGGGCTTCTGACTGCAAGATTTGACTTGGCTCTTGATGCAGTGGGGCTTGGCCCTTGCCTGCTTTCTCCCAGCTCCTGGTGAAGGCGGGGAGAGAATGGAGTGAAGGGTCAGGCAGTGATGAGCAGCATTTTGATGGGCTGTGACCTTAGCACTCAAAGGCCATCTTGCAGCAACCCTCACTCCTAAATGTCACCCCAGTGCTCCTGATCTGAACGTGCTGCCCTTGCTGCTGCTGCTATTTCAGGAGATGGCAGCCCCCTCTACATTTGCCTGGAGCCACCAGCCTGTAATTTGAAACAGCAAAGTCCATTCTGGTTGAACTTCCCACTTCAGGATAAGGCAGGGACTGCTCTCTCTCAGCTGCACAGTCACTCAGCACTTCCCCAACTCTTATCTGCAGCACCCCAGCTCTCAGCTCCTTAGGATAAGTGCAGTACAGGAGCTCCTGACTGTACCAGCAGCTCCCCCTGCCCTGACATCGATTAAAGCCTGCTCAGATCCCAGGGCTGATGTACACCTCCCTCCTGCTGGCACTGGCACTGATGGAGGGAACCATTGCCAAGGAGAGGCAAGTTTTATTGGTATGAGGGAGAGCTGTAAACTTCTGGAAAAAAAATTAAAGAAATAATCCAGGTATGTGCTGAACTGGGCAGGGTATGTGCAGAACTGGGAGAACAGAAATCAGAAAGCCTGATGTGGTTCTTCAGCCCGACTCAGATGCTGAGTGAGTCTGGCAGGACTAAAACCACCCTGAATGGTGGTCATCCCAGATGAGTTTCCCCATGGTCCCTGATACCAGTGCTGCTGCAAGCCAGGATTGCCACAGCTAGCAGAGTTTCCCATGTCTGTGAGAAAGGATTTTCTGAAGTGTTACTGCTGTTAACACTCTGAAGATCCTCTTGGTAAATCCATGAGGAGAGGAAAAGAAGACACAGCATAGCTTGGAAATTGTGAATAGGGCTGTACTCAGGGGAAGCAGGTCACAGATATCAGGAACTGGACAAAGAGATAAGAAAGAGAGTCAGACATACTCCATGTAGTTGAAAATTTCACCAGAATTTTTGAAGACATCTGTGTTTCTTTTGAAGATATCTGTGTTTCTTTGGTCAGAAGAAGAGTAAGTGCTTATTTAATCCTGCAGTGCTCATTTTCCCTGATTTCAGGCCCAATGCCCTACTTTCTTAACACTTCTTGCTCCTGTGGAATACAGCCAGGTTAAAAGGAAGTAAAAAAAATTGATTTCCAGAGAGCTACTGATAATTTTATTTCTTTTTTATTTTGTAGAAGGAGGAAGGGGTATTTTTCTGCTTTTGAGCTGTGGTTTATTGTAAATTGTCAAATTTTCCCTTTCTGAGCTTTCATGGTGGTGTCAGTTTTAAGTGCTTGATCTGTGCATAAATCTTCTGTACCAAGGTAGATCCTCAGTGTCTACTTTTCTTTTTTTTTTCCTTTTGTGGGTTGATGTGCCCTAGAGCTTGCCTCTTTCCTCCCTTCTTTCCACTCTCCTTCCCCATATTCCTAACCATCATCTGAGCTAAGAAAACATATTTCTGTTGTCTATTCTTTATTATACTCATCATAATGTTCATAAATGTTGGCACATTTTCCAGTTATGATTAAGCATTGCAAAGAGCAGGAAGAGGGGTGGGAGTAGTGGAACATCTTAGCTGGGTAGACTTAAGCAAATATGCAAGCATTTCTGCATGTTTATACTGCAGGAGGCAAGAAGGAAATCACTTGATGTGCAAATGGACTTGAAGGTGGTGAGGTTTGGGAGGGTTCTCCTATCCTATGAGGATTCGTTTCAAAGCGTTGGACCCACTCCCGGAAAAAGTTCTGTGTCTCTTCCACATGAAAGTTATCCTTATAGCAGAAAGCTCTGTGGTTCCAGAGAAACAAAGTTGTCAGATATCTTTCATCTTTTGCTAGTAGCGTTGCTATGGCTGTGATGGCAAAAGAAGATCATTGAGACAAGATTTGTCCGGAGAGGGAGAGATTTTCCAACTATAACTGATTCCTGATGCTACATGTCTGACTTCTCAGCCCCAATCCTCCAGGGAGACTTACAAAATACCCTAGAAATCTATGCTGAAAGCAAGAATCCACAATTCTACTGTATACCAAAAAGGGTGACTACAGAAGAGGTTCTTGGTGTGTCACATAATACACATGCATAAAATCATTTTAACATGCACACTGCCGGTATTAGCCCTTTAGTATCTCAAAGGCAATAATTGTGTTCTAGGGGACACACAGAGCCCAGTGCCAACCTAATCAGTGTTCATTTTGCAAACTTAATCTATTACTCAAGGCTTGAAGACTCCTTTTTCTCAGAGAGGGGAACCTAACTAATGTGTGATAATGGATCAGAGAACTTGCACGCCCCATTAGTGTCTGAGAAATCATCAGCATTTCTGAAGAGATGGTCAGTTTTTATTCCCAACTGTTGTCAATGGCTACTTTATACCAGTGTTTCCCAAAAGATAATAGCTAGCACATCCCGAAGATAGGATGTCTTTACTTTGAAATTTCCAAAACTATGAAGCCTACATATCCAGGTATATTGTTGTGCAACGATCCATCTAGTGTACGGTGCAAGAATGAATAACTACCGCCTGATTGTCTTCTGCCAGCAGCTTTCATCTGCTGAGCAATTATCAATAGTTGAAACTCTTACTAATGTTTAGTGCTACATGAAGTTTTCAGTCTGTCCAAGTTGTTTATAATGAGTTGTTTATTGGTCAGTACAATGCTCCAGGTGCAGAAAATCAACATGGAGGCTACAAACAGCAGTTATTTCTTGTTTCCTGCCCTCAGTTGGGTCTTGAATTAATTCCCTTTTTTTTTGGGATAGATTCATCCCCCATTCAGAGATATTGAAATGGTGGATTCAGGTCTAATTTGGACTAAGAAAATTTAGATGAAGTTCTTAAAATTTTTGTTTAAAGAGATTGGCAAGCTATACATGAAAAAGTAGAATGGCAATATTTTCATGCCTTTTCTCCACTAGAAAGAAGAGAGGACAGGTGAAGACTAACTCATTTTTTTGTGATATTAGGAGAGGACAACATCCTCCTTTTTGATATGTGAGCTGGGAAGATCGGGACTGAAAACAGAAAGAAGAAATAAATCAAAAGTCATGCAGTATCATTTTTTTGAGTTATTAAATTTTTTTATGATCATTGTCATGTCTACACTTCTAATTCTGGATCCATTGAAAAATTTCAGGACAAACATATCAAGGGGCAAGGAGTACAGAGGCATCTTTTTGGTAAATGACTCACTTCTGGCAAGATGATTTATCGTGTGAAGAGCGTTGTGACACAAACAGCAAGGGATCAGCAGTGAGATATTGCATGTGAAGTGTTTCCATATTTTCTTAGACTACCAAGTACTTATGTGCTGGGATCATTCTGTTAACCAGTAGTAGCTAGCAGGGTGAAAATGTGTTGCTATTTTTTGATGGTGTTTCAGAAATCGGACATACTGGTGACTGAGGAATGATGGTTGCATCAGACCCCTTTGAAAAGGTTAGTCTTGCTATTCTTAAGTACTTTATTTTGAGTACTCTTTTTTTTTTTGTATCCAGTTCAGTGCCAGAGGTTCTGAGGCTGTGCATGAAAATACAACACTATGTATAGTACATCTCCACAGATATGTCCCACATTTTCCTTTCTAAGGTCAGCACTGGCAACACACAAAGCCATGGTAGCTGGAGATGGAAAAGAAGCTAATTAGCTCATCTATCTCTTTTGAAGGCTAACTCCTGGCCACATTTTAGGAATTCAGTCCAATCTAACTGAAATGTTCCAAGCATTTAAGATCTCCTCTTATCTCTTGGGAGACCACTTACAGGTCAAATACATATCAAGAAGCACTATGATAATGTTTAAGTCCCAAATTCCTCTTCTTAGCTTTACCTTTTCACTAGGACCTCTGCTTCCCTGGGCTACCCTAAGTAATTCCTTTCTTTCCTTGACCCTTTCATGCCCTTCACAAGATTAGTGCAGTGCTATTTATAAACTCTTCAAGGCAGAGACTGGGTTTTCATTTATCCTAGTGCTACAGAAAAAAACATGGAAATTATCACCACAAGTGCCTAGAATTAATAGATTTATCTCCCCCAAATGGTGTGATTTTTTTCTATCCAATAAACTTCTTGATTGAATATTTTATATGAAGATAATGCAAAATTCAGAAATAATCACTAAGTGGGTCAGTGGAAAGAAACATGATTCCAGCTTCCCGGCTGCTGGCCATGGATCCTTGTTAACGCTCAAAGTTTCGTTTGGCCTGTCACGAACCGTCTTTTCAAACTTCTCACTGCATGCTAAAGGCAACAGGATCCCGTGGATCTTCAGATCACTTAGCATGACCTGGAAAGTTACTAACAGTCTTTTAGTGACAGTCTGGGAATCAGCTTCCGTCTGCAGATTTATTATCTGCTCAGCTCCAGCACAAGGTCTTTCTTAAACCTGACCCATTAGACACAGCACTCCTGTCTAATCTTCCATCTGCTTTCCATGACTTATCTTCTTGACGAAGCTACCTGCTGCAGCTGGGTGCACCCTGAAGTTTCTTCATCAATAAGTAGTATTTAAAAGGGGAAAATATGCCACAGAGCCTGATGTTTCCTTTCTTTTTTTTTTTCCCTGGATGCCCATGTAATGCTAAAGCACCTGGGGCTCCAGGTACTTGGGCACATAAGGAACTTTCCCTTGGGTCCCTGCCTCTTGCAGAGGTAAGGCATAATGTACACATAATCAATATCCAATCAAGCATCTACAACCTGGCTACAGCTCTGGAGTTGAACCTCCCTTCCTTTTCAAGGGATATTTGAAAGAGCCCTAAACTGCTATTGAGGGCTGCTATTAGCACCCATTTGTCCAGGAGAAAAGAGGAGATGGGTGGGTGGATGGATGGATGGATGGATGGAGACAAACCAGATGACCATCAGTGGAAGAGCCCCTCATGTGCTTGCAGTTGAAGCATGCACTGTGTCCCTCCCAGTTTTCACTACTACCTGGAGCAAGGTCTGCTGGTAGCATGAAATGTGGTATATGAGACCTCTGAGGACAGGAAAGCATTGTCAGTGGGGCTCCTCACAGAGTTACAGCCTCATTTCCGTGGCAGAATCGTAAGCCCTCATGTGTAATAGTTACTCTATAAACTATTGTAAGGAATGGACCCTTTCTGGTGTCATTATCAGGGTGACTTTTGATCCACAGCCAAGTGGATCAAATCCAATCCTATAGGATCTATTGAAATGCTCTTGTGGCACCTGGTTTCTCATTTCAAAGATAGGGTGGTAGCACACAACTCCTTTTACTTTTTTGCTCTGTTTTCTGTGTATAATATATTTAGAGCTCATGCCTAAATGAACTCTGAGAATTAGTCATGGAGCTGGAGGAGTCAGCTTTTTCCTTGCATTCTAATATTTGGATGCTGGAAATACCAGGAGGTGATTAGATTCCATATCTATTTCTCCCTGTGCATGACTCGCTGAGGTACCAAAAGCAGTTATGGGGAAGTACACAGTCTTAAAAAATATCAAGAATGAGGTATTTCATTTGGGTTTGCCCAAATCAGTCTATTTCCAGCCTCATTTTCTGTCCGTTATGGGACTTCTTTAGGGATCAGGAAGTTCAGCCCTCAGAGAAACAAACTGAATTACAATTTTGTAAGGGAAGAATGCACATGGGGATTAATTAGAGATAACACAGTCATTTGTTTTCTAGTGGCACCTTTTTCAGCTCTCCAGAGACAGGGAAACCAGAGTTCATCACCTCCTGCACCATTGCTGAATACACAGCCTTCACAAGCAAACTGCAGAGAAGCAGCACCACGTGAAGACTCCAGCTGAGGTGCAACTGCAGGAGACACCATTATCACACTCTGTCCAGCAGCAGCGAGAAAGTGCTTTTAAACAAAAATTACTACGAATTAACATCAGAGTTGAGCTTGAGACACAAGGACTACATAGCCTTGTGCTGGGCTCAGTTACAGGTGCAGAGAAAGAGGCACTGTTGTAATGCTTTAAAGCTTTTTATGAAATCAGGAAAAGCTGCTTGGGGAATTTCCTAAAATGCATTGATTATTATTTTAATTTGTAGATTCATCCAAATTAATAAATCTGATAAAAAGAGCTTTTTTTGGCTATGCTCTGCATTTGAAAGTGAAAAATACTTTTGGGATTGTGTTGAAACATCTCATTCCAGCATTTCCAAAATGAAAGAAGGTGGGAGGTTTTTTTGATTCAAAAGTGCTCTCTGGCTGAGCTGTTTTTATATATTAAAGAAAAACAAGGTTTAAAATTGGAGTAGAACCAACTTTGAAATGTTTCGACTGATGGCATGTGAATACTTCTTCAATAATTGTATTTTGAACATGAGAATTTTGGCTTTGTCCTCATTTAGAGTGGGAGGGAAAAAATCAGAAATCTTGAGAGTTTTGAGGAAAGAAAATTCCATATGTGCTCTGCTTACAGACAGCATAGAAATGAAATACTTCTAAAACCTATCTTGTAAAATGCTCAGAAAATGATCAAACATTGCTTAAAAAACACAGACTACCACTGGAGATATACAGATCGGATTTTTGTATAGCATTCATCCTATAAAAGCCTTAGTGTGATGCTAAAACTGCTTGTCCAGAAAGTAGACAATACCAAAAGTAGTTAAATTACGAATATTTAATTTTTGTTCAGATCAAATTACTTAATCTCTGTCTGAATACACAGTGGCCATTTATTCAATGACAGAAAACCATTTGCAGCCATTATTTGTGGGAGTGTTCACATGAGCAATCTGTAAACAACAGGTGAGGGTACAAGGTATACTTTGAGTGACTTTTTCTCTTCCACCTCCTCTTCTGTTGGGATCACTGCCCTGGCCAAGCCTATTGCCTCCAATGTCTGAGTCACAGCACAGTGCTCTCCAGATGCCTTCAACTCAAGCCTTTTATTCCAAGTTATTTAGATTTTATTTTAGAGGCTTTATGGCAGCACTTCAGAGAATCTTGGCTATTCATCTAGTGAGGATTTTACTCCTGTTCCCAGAACACCCTCCCATTCCCCTGATAGAGGCCCTTAGGATTTTGTGCAAGGTCATCCCAGAGCTACCCAACATCTGTGGCACTGTGAGTTAATGGACTGAGCCCAGAGAATTGAAGCAGAGCAGTTGGTCTTTCTAGAGTAGCATGGACAGATGGAAGAGCATGAAAACCTTTGTAAAAGGGAGACTGCTCTCCCCAGGCTTTTACTCTGGGCAATTTTTCTCTTTCTCTAGTCTGTAGGGTATCTCAGCAGGACAAATAAATCTGCCTGTTCCAGGTTGGGATGAGACATCACAATAAAAAAACAATCTCTTCCTAAGACTTCTCAGGGAGCCTACCTGAGTGATAGAGCCTTCATGCCTAACCTTGGGTCAATTAGTGTATTATGAGATACAGCTGAAAAACATAAACCTCTTTCAGCCATCCTGCCATCAAAGGGCTTTGTTCAGCCAGTCTTTCTGTTATTTTCTTTTTTCACCTTTCCTCAGAGAAAATACGTCTAGAAATATGTAGGCTTGTGTGACAATATCATATCATACTGAAAGTCACAAAAGCCTTTAAACGTAGGATTAGACCCAGAGAACTTGCCATGCCTTGGGAGAAATGCATGTCCTGGCTATTCTAACTGAACTGAGGTTTTGGGGTTGAATCACACAGTACTTAGAGGAAAGACAAATTTATCATTAACTGCAACAGGGAAACCAAAGTCTTGGCTGTGGGGAGAAAAGGTATCTGTCCACAGGGATTACATCCTGGAAAGCGGTGACTTGCAAAGAAATTATCAGAGATATGCTACCACCACATCGGTGTTAGGGTCTTTGTGGTCAAATAGCTTAGACTCTTAAGGAGATAAATAGAAGATCCAAGGAAAAGGGGGAAGTGGTATTATCATAGTAGAAATGACACTGGAACATCAATTTCATATTTGGCGGTTCACACTGGAATTTTCCTTAAAGGAAATAAGAAATAACATTTCATAGCCTATGCAACAGCCATTGACATTCCTGTGGGGTTGCAGAAGGACACTCGTGAGCAAGATTCTCATCACCTTATGTTGAAAAGGTACACAATGTGGAGGTGGAAGCTACACAAAATTAAATGGTAGGAACCGCATGTCTACAGTACTCTGACAATGTCAGATGATGCAGCCACCTGTGTTATTTCTACCAGTGTCACTGGGATACCTGTGGGAAACCTTGTAAATGCTCGTGGAAGATTTTGGCCTAGATGGTTATTTTGGCTTTTATCAGACATAGAACTAGGATCAAATAAACTGAGGAATGACTTAAAGAGAGACTTTAATAGGAGCACAGGCAAGGTTTTCTTGTTGAAGAACAAAATTTGCAATGGAGGTATGAAGATTAGCAAGCAGTATGGTATGGGATCAAAGATATCTCCAGCACTCCACGCAACTCACCCATTTGTTATGTCACTGGGTAGGGAAATCCTAGCCTATGCAAACGCGGCAAGATTTTGATTAAAAATAGATACTGGCACTTGGGTTCTACAAAAGATGATAAGCCTTTGAGCCCTCCAAATGCCAGACCATTGTTCTGTGTCACAACTTTCTTTGGAATCCATTGATTCTTGCTAGCCTGGCGAGTTTATAAATGAATTATGGGAGAAAAAGAAAACAGGAGAAAAAGAAAATTTGGACCTGCTCTTTGGTTGATTATGAAACTGGCCTCATTCCACTGAAATGAGTGAATTTACTGGCAATTGGCAAATTGTAAATCTGGCAACCTTCACCATCACGTGTCTCAGCACCCACAGGTTCCTGCATCACAAATACACACGGTGACAGTGACAATAAATTAGGAGACTTTCCAGATGAATTGTATCTTCCTCTGAAAACTCTGAGATTTACTCCAGACAAAGTATGAGTACCAATGATTATCATATCATATCATATCATATCATATCATATCATAATCATTCAGTTTGGTTTGCTTGTACTGCAATTCTTTTTATGATTTTATAATTAAGAAACATCTGAATCCTCAAAGGTTCTAGACCAAATTTTCCACTAGTAATAACAAACAGCCAAATTGACTCAAGATATCAGAAAACAAGGTAATTTGTCGTGCTGGGAACAGAGTCTGTGGTATTAAAGCAGAGAGATCTCATGACTGAGGGGTGGGTTGGAACAGAGCCCTTGCAAGATCTTTTTGAGCTTAAATTTTTCTGTGTTTCTGTGATCCTAAAAATTCAAGTACCATGCATCCTTTGTAGCTCCTGTGCTTTCATCTCATTACTCTGTTGCTCTTGCTGCAGCTCACCTTGCTCAGAGACAGATGATGAAAGAGATGCTGAATGTATTTTCTTACTGATGTACAAGGAATTGAAGAGAGGAAAAAAAGCCTCTCTGTGATCCTCAAAGTCAGATGCAATTGCAGCATGAGATATTTGAGCCCAAAAATGTGCAGCTATCAGTGTGTAGCTACTTCCTTGCTGGAACCCCAGGCACCCCAGGGATGGAGCTGAAGGAATAGTTTCTAGCCCTTTCCATCTCAGAGCTGTGTTACTGCAAGAGTTGATGAATAGCCTTCATTGTGGACGCTCCTTCCCTGCTGTGGCTCCCACCCTTGTCTTAACATTCCCAACTGGATATAAATCTTGCTTTTCCCTGTCCCCTTCCCCCGCTCTCCTCATCTTCTCCCCCTGCAGCCCCCTCCAGAGCTCTCCCTCCCCCTTATCCTCCGTGGAAAGCTGGAAAGCTGATAAATAAATCATACCTGCCTCGCTGACCAGGGTGATAGTCACCCAATCCATAACTACTACATGATTTCCTTTGCCAAATGCTGGAAAATGAAAAACACACTGTCCTTTTGAACAGATCAGCATCTGTGTACATATAAAACTGTTATTGTGGTACTACCAGCATATCTGTGTTGGGGTCTCTCATTTTTCACCATGTACTGACCCAGGCAAAAGCTTTCATTGAACATGATTTACAATTTACTGAGGGATACACTGTTGACTCAGGCCATTACTATTATTTTGTAGATATTCCCTAGTCTCTGCCAAAATAAAAAAAATCTAGGAAAGAAACTGCTTTAATTGAAGCTACATTAACTTCTCCAACTTTGCCACCATACTGAAAACCATTTAAAATATGAGCTTCAAATAGACTCCTATTCAAATTTTTTTTTTTTTTTTTTCAAGGAAGACATGGGAGAGGCATTTGAAGAACAAAGGATAGCTTATGGTGTTTGTGTCATATTTTTGAACTAGCCCTGAAAATTGCATCTACCCTGCATTTTTGATCAGATCTATAGCAAGTGAAAAGAACACATTTCTGATATTCTGAGGCAAAGATCAGAGCCAGGTTTTGAAGTTCCAGGACAGTGTCTGGTGATATGCGTTAGTTAAATAGTTGAAGGGAATTAAAGAAAAAGTGAACTTGTGAAGGGGCATGATGTGGAAAAAGTGTAAGTTGGAAAGGGACATTTATGTTGCATCATTTCCTAACTGCGAGAGGTGCCAGGCTGCAGAACAGTCTCTGGAGATAAGTGATGCATGAGCTATTGGTTGGGCTATTTTAAAAGATGACTGAACACTACCGTGGTGGAAAGAGGGAACATTTCTCCTCACTGATAGATCCTGCTACAGTGAATTACGTGCTCACATACAGCTTGTAACAAGTCCTGTTCCAGGAAACAGGGTTAGTGTGTACGTAGGAAATGAACAAATTGCAACAATTTGTGATTCCACATCAGTGGTGTGCTGCATCATGTGAGAACCTGGCTTACACAGTCACGAAATCTGCTTCCACTTGCAGAGAGATAACAGTGGAAAGTACAGCCAAAGGGAATATGCTGGTCTACACGTCTAACTGGAATCTGGCCTTGGGCCTTTCCTCTAATTATGTGACATTCAAATGTAATGAGGCAAAGTGGAACCTTGCTTTTACTCAGTGACCCGCCAAGGGTAACTTTCATCAACATCTGTGAGAGGGAGACTGGTAGATCCAAAGAGATTTCAATTCCAAGTAGACTTGGTCATCCACTGCAAGTGTCACTCTTCTCTTTTAACCTGCAGAAGGAATATGGGATGATTGCACTCCTAAATTGGAAGCTGAGGCAGGTCAAATGATCATGAGTGAAAATTCTGTGAAAATTTGCTTTCCAGTGTAAGGGCATTTCACCTCCATCTGGCCCCAGCTCTCCAGTGAGCTTTTCTCGACAGTTCTTTGCTCAGGACTGTGCACATTTTTTTTTTTTATTTTTGGTTTCAATCAGAATTTATTAATAAAGACAGAGATGTGGTACAGATACAGCATCAGAAGCTGAGTGGATACACTGAGACAGTGACTGAGCTCAGCATAGCAGCCCAGGCAGTGACTCCGCCGCTTTACACCACCCGAGGACTGGGTCCAATTTAACAGGACGATCTTTCCCTGGTTTGGGAGGCAGGGAAGAGGGAATGTGATTTTAGTTTTCATTCCCTGGTGGATGTATGGAAACAGGCTGTACTTTTCTGGAATGTGTGGGATCTTTAGTATGGCGACTTGCAACGTGATCTTAAGCAGGCAAAGAAGTGCGTGCATGCAAGAGCACACACACACAGAGACACGCGCACACCTCAGCCCGCCGGGCAGCCTGCCCACCCAGCACTTGATGCTGCAAATCATGATGATTAGCAGAGTTTCCTCCTGCAGCCTGCTGGATAACAGCGAGATCAGCATATACAGACACACCTCTGGTGTGAGTGGAACAGTATTTACTTTGTTCTGACCAGGCCCTTACAAGATCTCTGCTGTGACAGCTGACAAAAGGAGGGAGAAGGAAATCATTAATAAAAAATGATGTTTTGAGGTGAAAGTGTCAGGAATGCAAAAGAAAAAAAACATCGTAAATACAGCCATAAGGAAATAATGTGCCAATGTAGTTTCTATGTCCCTTCCTGGTTAGACTAGCAGGCATTTTATTTCTGCCCTTAAGGCCCAGGATATGATCTCAGTTGTGCTCTTACCACTCTGGATGAGCCCCTCAGCATTTAAGCAAAGTCACTGGAATTGCTTGAGTCTTATACAGCACCAGAAGACACTGAGATTTATTTCCCAGTCTCTTCCCTCACATCCCCTCGGTAGTCACCTGACATCTGTCTTTAACACCTCCACATGAAGAAAACCAGCTCCTTCTATCAGCTACACTTTCCATCAAACCTACTGCTCCAGCAAGGGAGCTGTATATGTAGCTATTGGCTCACTTGAATGTATCCTGCTTCAAAATGCAGGAGCACACTGGACATTTGAGGTCTGGCCATCCTTCTGAGGTTCTGAGGAAGGGTTACATCTGCTGCACATGCACGTTGGCTGGTCAGAAGGAGGAGGAGGAGCTGGTGTTTGGAGACTTGAGGCTGGTTTCAGCACATATGGTGACCTGGAGCATAATCTTTAATTCATTCCTTTTTCTGTTCAACTTTGATTTTTGATAGCTTGTGAGCAGAAAGGTTTTACCCCACGATGTGCTACAGCCATTTCAGCTTGGTCCAAATCTGTGGGATCTACAGCAATTCTCCAGACATCAGCTGTGAGAGCAGGCAGTGGAAGGGACAGAGATACTGATCTTCAAAACCTCACAGGCTTGTGCTGTGTCGAGAGGCAGCACAGACCTGCTGTCTGTGTGTACAGAGTATACACACACAAGTTTCTGGGATCTGGGAACTACAGATGTCAGGACAACTTCCCAACAGCACAATTTGCTGGTTGGCACAGTCTTCCAAATGAAGTGCTGGGATCGGTATTAATAAACTGCACTAGTTGTCTTTGTGCCTCTGATAGAGAGCATCAGGCTTGCCTTCACTGAAATCAGAATCGAATGCATACAGAAGCTCAGAACCAGATTTTTTATCCAATTGTATTCTGTATAACAACCACTGCCCCCACCCCCCCTCCCCCCCATCCCTCA